>JAJIBD010002723.1:0-149072 GCA_021461705.1 Cryptotis parvus
ATACCACCGTGAGGCATACAATTACGAGGTGTTCCTACATGGTTCTTGGTATTACAGTATTCCAGCACCAATTCTCCACCAGTGCCTTTACCTACCAATGTACCCCACCCACACTACCCACCCCAGGCTGCCTCAGTAGCAATTACCTAGTTTCCTCTCTTTTTCTCTGTTTTCTCTCTGTCTCTACATCTCTCTCCCTTTTATTTTACAATTGGCACAGACCATGCACAGGGCGAGGCCTGGGTATGAGCGAGCCTCTCTCCTGTCAGCCACCTACCGTGCTTCTATGCACTGTAGCCATACCTGCACTATCTCGGGGGCAGGGATTAAGTTTATATTCTATATATTTTCCTGCTTAATAAACTGAACTGGGGGCGGGCAAGAGTCCAGCGGGTAGAACGTTGCCGCATCATGGCTAGCCCTGCCAGCCAGGTTATCGGCATCCTATAGTCCCAGACTTTTACTGGGAGGTAATTCCTGAGTGCAGAGCCAGGGTAGCCCTGAGCATGGGGGTGTGACCCAATAAGAAAAAATAAGTATGTCCTCCTGGAGATAGAGAATAGGAAAGAAACTAACAAGTTCTATTCTTGTGTGTGCCATTTAAAAAAAGTAATCTTCACACCCTTTTGATGTGTATATTATCTCCCTATCACTTGAAATATGCAGCAGAGATTCAGACAAATTAGTTAATTGGCTTGTGAATGGCAGAATTGGGATTCATCTTCACGATTTCCTGACTTTACACCTAATTTATTGTCAGGATATTTTAAAGTTGATGTATGTGTTTCGTCTTTTGGGCTTTAGTGCTCTATTTTTATTTCATTTATTTTCCTAGCACCCACCATCCACTGGTCTCCTGTCAGCATTGTGTGATTGTGTCTTATACTACTACAATTTATCCTCATCTCTCTGGTACACACCTACACATCCCAATAATCTTTGGATAACTCTTTCTTGATACCTTACTTTCTGCTAATCTTATGAGCAATACAGAGCTGTTATTATTAGATAATCGATATTCTGTAAAAGCAAAATTTTAGCTACAGCCTCAAATAGTTGCTTAAAAACATTTGTTCATTCAGTTTTCTTTCCAAAAATGTGCTGGTTGTAGATACATAGCACTGAACAAGACAGATTGTAGCTTGGTAGGGAAGAGAGTCATCAAACAATTTTATTGAGTTAAATGTAGGAGAAATGTTCTGTGGCGCATATAATGAAAATTGTGCTGTAGAGTCCAAATACTTCCCCAAGAAATAGAATTTGTATTGACCATAAAGGCACTAGATAGGTAAAGAGAGTAGAGAAAGAGAAAAATTATATGAATCATATCTATATCTATATCTATCTATATCTATATCTATATCTGTATCTATATCTATATCTATATCTATATCTATATCATATCATCTATATATCTATCCATATCCATATCCATATCCATATCCATATTTATATCTATATCTATATCTATATCTATAGTCTATATCTATATCTATATCTATATCTATATCTATATCTATATCTATATCTATATCTATATCTGTATCTATATCTATATCTATCTATATCTATATCTATATCTACTATATATACTATATATATATATATATCTATATATATTCATTACTGGTATATAATGCATTATATATCTTTATATATAGGAGTAAAATATACTGCTTTTACTTGCTCTTGCTTTTACAAAAGCAAGTAAAAAGCAGGTCAGATAGGGCAGCCTCTTTGCAAAGACTTCAAGGATGTTCTAAGGGTTTGGACTATATCTCGTCTCTCCTAAGTGAAATGAGAAACATTAAAATTTATCAGGGAATGAGGACAATGGTTTTTTGCAATTATAATGCATAATATGGTTATATTAAGAATAATGAACTAAAAAGATAAGATATTATCAAAGCAGACAAGCTGCTGAGGAGGGGTTCATTTTCCTTCCTTCCTTCCTTCCTTCCCTTCCTTCCTTCCTTTCCTTCCTTCTTTAGTTCCTTCTTTCCTTCCTAATTTCATTCATTCCTTCCTTCCCTCCTTTCTTCTTTCCTTATTTCCTTCCTTCCTTCCTTCCTTATTTCCTTCCTTCCTTCTTATTCCTTCTTCATATTTTTTTCTTTCCTTCTTTTCTTCCTTCCTTCCTTTCCTACTTTCCTTCCTTCCTTCCTTATTTTCTTCTTTTGCCTTTTCTTCCTTCCTTCCTTCCTTAACTTTCTCCCTCTCCCCTCCCTCCCTCACTCCCTTCCTTCCCTTCCTTCATTCATTCCTTCCTTCACCTTCCTTCCTTCCTTCCTTCCCTATTCTTCTTCCTTCTTACTTCTTCCTTCCTTCCCTTCCTTCCTTCCTTCCTTGTGAAATAATTTGTTCACTGTAAGTGTGATTCACTACAAGGCAGAGATGGATGTATGGAACTGAGCGATATTTATGGGAAAAAAGGATGAGTTGTGGAGTCGAAGAATGATCAGAGTAATTCCTATACTGGAGTTGTGTGTTAAAATGGGGTTAAATAAAAGCAGCAGGTTTACAATAGGCAGATTCATATATTCAATAGAAAGTGTGTAGGGGAGTTGGAGCATATCTATAAAATTGTAGGTCTTGGAAAAATCTCAGTAGATGTGCTAGAGTAGACATTTATATTCACTTTTTAAAAGTATAGATGAGATTTGGCCCTGGATAAAGGAAACTTGAGGTGGTTGGTTCTTGTGTTATATCTGAAGACAATCTAAGTACAAAGTAAGAAATGGGTTTAAGTCCATTTCAAAAGATAATCATGATATCAGTAAGTTATATTAATGAGAAGCTACTCTAAATAATTTTATCAAGATATTTTTGGTTTCATGAAGAGAAGTGCAAACTCAATGCTATTATTCAATTCAAAGGTTCAAGAGAAGATTTGCATTATACCACAAGAAGCATTTCCACTATCTAGCCTTTCTGCACTGTGCGTGTGCACACTTTTACGCCACACTCTTTCCTGCTGAACAAACAGGCTGGCATCCACACTGCTCTTGCCTTTCTAAATGGACTCAAGTTCTGAACTCAAAGGTAGTACAGAAATGACTCCTGAAATCCAACCCAGGTTCAGTTTTGCCTTCAAGATTTTGCCTGTATATAAAAGGATTTTGTGATAAATGTATACAATCAATTGTCACTTGTATCATTTATCTTCCGTTCATCATTAGTTTTGCTCTAGCGGGCACCAGTAACATCTCCCTATGTCCTGTCACATGCTAGTAGAGCCCAAGGGCATCACTTACTCAGGAACATCAAGAGCCTCAACCCATTCTATAATGTCATGAGAATAAGGTCTATAGTTAGTACTGGTATTTGGCATATCAAATATAGATATGGGTAGCTTGCCAGGCTCTGCCTTGTGGGTGGGATACTCTTGTAGTCACCAAATGTATCACTGTATACTGTATCACTGTCCTCCAGTTGTTCATTGATTTGCTGTAGTGGGTGCCAGTAACATCTCCAAACTTCCTGTCACTAGCACGTGTAGCTCAAGGGCATCTGCTTGCTCCAGGTACAGGAAGAGCCTTAAATATTCTTCAGGTCATGGAATTGAGGTCCATATTTGTTACTAGTTTTGGCATAACAAACAAAACACGGGTAGCTTGTCGCAAGCTTTGCCGTGTAGGTGATATACTCTCAGTAGAAGGCTCTCATCTCGACCATTTTACTGTTGAAACTTATAGCGGAAAGATCAGGTTTTCTCTTAGTTGGAGCTCTGAGGAACTATGGAATCTGAATGTTGAGAATGACTGACTGCATGATGTGTGGGTTGCTCTGGCTTCTTGTTAAACTTACTGGGATGACAGGTATCAGTTAAAACCTGTCTAGAACTGTATACAGTGTATAAATGTGAAAGATCTGGGAAGGACCTTATCCTAAAATCAATATTATCTAAGAATATTGCGTGACCGTGTAACCATGCGATAAAAAAAAAACAAATGTATACAGTAGGAAAAATCTACCTACGCCTCTATCATGTATCCATCCAAGAGGAATTTTAGTATCCCCTTCCCAGGGATATTTGTTTAATTGCATATTTCTCATTTTGTAGAAACTACAGAGCAAACTAAAGTGAGCCTGTTTTCTCCATGAGTCATCTGCGCATCTCTAAGTTCTACTCTCTTTCTTCTCTCAGTCTGTTACTCTGTCTGTCTATGTCTCTCCCATCTATGGAGTCTGATCTATGAGCACTACGATTCTATTTGTGATATTTTATTTTTCTCTTTTATATTATCTCATCTATAATTTTTAAATTTTTTCCTTACCTTTCTGGGACTGAGTATAGACCTAGAATCTTTGGGTGAACATTCTCCTGTCTTAAGGCTCATATATATTTCTAGTGATTTGCTTGACATATCTCACTTCAGCAAGCCCACCAGTATTTATCAAAGTCACACCATCAAACAGCTTCCTATTTCTCACTATTTTTCTTCAGTTAATGGACTTCACCTTAACAAACACCTGACTAAATACATGTGGTTCTTATTTCCATCACCATCACCATTTCACATATTGTGTTCCAATGCTAAACGTGAAATATTATTCCATTCAACATATTCCCCACTCATTCCTTGCCTTTTCTTTATTCCAGCATTGTAATTGCAGGGAGAAGCACAATCGTTTTTAAAGTTGAATCACTATAAGAGTTACAGGCTGCTTGTGATGAAGCTTCAGTCATACAATGTTACAAACCCATCCTTCCACCAGGGTTCACTTCCCACCACCAATGCCTCAATCCCTCTGCCCAACCCTGCCTGTCTCTAGGACAGGCACTTTCTTTACTCCTTGAGATCACGGTATTTACCATGCTTTACTGCCTCCTATTCTGATATCCTCTGACACTATAGTCAAACTAGCTTTTCTAATAAAAGATTATGAAGAATTTTTAAAAATCCCATTTTTCTAAAATTAATGATTTTCCTGACATTCTTTCTATAAGCAGCTCTAATAGACTTGTTGAAGTATCTATCATATCTCATAATTTTAGACAAACTTGAAAAGTTGGTCTTTCAAATGCTTTTTCTTAGGGTTTTTGCTAGCTAAATCTGTTCCCCAAAGCATTATGTTTCTTCTGACCCAAATTTAAATCTATCCTGTCCATAAGTTTTTCCACTTTACTCTAATAAGTGATTTCTCTTTTATTATAGTATAGGTTTCAGTCTATATGATTATTGTAACCCAATCATTTATATTTAATTTATATATCTTTATGTAATAAACAGTAAAAGTTCTAGGAACAAGGAGTGGACTGAATAGATATGAATCTATAGGTCTGGTACTTTGTCTTAATCATACATATACACACATATATAGAGTCTGGTAGTTTGTCATGTATGTAAAATACATATGGTCATATATGGCACACCCAGCACTGTTCAGGGGCTTACTCCTGGCTCTAGGATCAGGGATTACTCTCTGGCAGTGCCTGGGAGCCATATGGGATGCTATGAATTGGGTCAGCTGCAGCAAGGCTTGTTCCTTAAGCCTTGAACTGTCTTTCGGACTGTTAATGAATTTATCATCAAAGTGTTGTTTAGCTTATATTATTAATTTATAAAAGAAAGTAAGATGAAGACAAAATCTAGGTGCTAATGATGTTGGAACAGACATTCACTAATGGGAACATGTAGTCACCACACTATGGTACAGGTTAGAAAAGAAGGATGTTTTACAAGTGTGAAGTCAATGGAGTTAGGTGTATTCACTATAATCACAGCTCAGTTTGGCTGTGAAATAAAATCTTTTAAATATACTTCATGCCAAAAATAGTTGGAAACTGTAGCAGCTAGACTAGAACTGAGTATTGAAAGCAGGTAAAGGTATACATACATATATATATATATATATATATATATATTCTTCCTCAGTGAATGTACCGCAAACTACAGTGTTTGAAAGAGAAGAGTTTGAATAGAGAAAAAGAGACAGCAGAACAGTTGCTGCCATAGCCAAAGCGGCAAAATCGCTTTTTTTTTTTAAAGTTCATACAAACATTTTTTTCCCTGCCCCTGGGAAGGAGGGGCAGGCGGGGCCATGGCTCACCCAGAAGCGGAGACAGCTGGCTGGCTCCCAAAGCCCAGATTCAGGCTGGGCTAGAGTTATGGGCTTCCAGGTGAGGTTCCCAGCCCCACAGGTGCTGTGGGAACAGGAGGACAGACAAGATACAGAACTAGGGTCTGGTGCCGCGGAGGAAGAGGAAGACAACTAAGCAAGTTACCAGGTTTAAATTAAAAGGTAATATAAAGAACAATACAAAAGAATGAAAGAGGACCCCGTCTCTAGTCCTCCCACTTCTGATGCACGCTCCCCCCCATACCGCAGAGGAAGGATGGTGGCCCGCTGCTGGGGCCAGCAAGAGTCGGGGTGGGGGTGGGGTGTTGCCTCGCCCTGTGCTCTTGGCCCATGTCATTGCACTGTTTTTGGGGGCAGGCAGCAGAGCAGTGGGGGGGGGAGGGGGCTGCACAGGGGGTCACCCCTTAGTCTTGGCCGGGGTAGTGATGGTGGTGGTAGAAGGGAAAAATGGGAACATTTGGTGGGAAATGTACACTGGTGGAGGGACGGGTGCTGAAAACCTAATCATATGACTGAAACCTAATCATAAAGAGCTTTGTAATCGTCTACCTCATGGTGATATAATACAATTAAAAAAAACTCCAGTAAAATAGTTCTGACATAATTAGTAGTCTGTGCCCCATTACCCAGGATATAGACAAAGGACAATAAAGGGAAGGTGAAAGAGAATATGTGAATATTGTAATCATTTTACTAGGAATTTAAATTTAAAATAATATATATATATATATATATCTATATTTACCAAGTTCACATCATGCTAATATTATTATCCTTAACATAATATGCTGTTTTCTGGGTTAGCGATATTATTATTAACTTTAGAAATCTTCCACATTCAGTTTTTTAATCTTGTAAAGTTTTGCTGATTCATATCTAAATTATTTCTCTTATAAGGAGGTGTTTGTTTCCAAATTGTGCTTCTAAAGCGACACCATTACATTTTCATGAACTTCTAAAAAGTTACTTCAGCTATTATCTAGGCATCTAGCTCCAGACAAGAATTTATTTATTTTAAATAGCTCTCATTAATTGTATGTTCACCTAATGTTTCTGTTGCAGAGTATTTTAATATTTACCCATATTTTTAGTTTGAATATGGATTTAAAATTTTAATATACTTAATTCTTTTCCACTCATTTTTTCTTCAACTTTTCTACTATCCAAGTAACATAATTGGGCAAATATCGAAGAGACTATTTTGTTTCTTCACTTGCATTTTAATAAAGACTGGGTCCCTTGGGATGAACCCAGAGCCACAGCAGAGCCTGGCAATATAAAAGGTATATTCAATATGCCAAACAGCAACAATAATGGACCTTATTCCCAACAAATGGAGGTGTTACTGGTGCCCACTTGAGGGACATCAATGAACAAAGGGAAGACAAGTGAAAGTGGCACTCACACTTTAAATACCGGAAACACTTGATTTTGACATATCATATCATAACTATCCATCCATCCATCCATCCATCATCCATTCATACATCATCCATCCATCCATCTATCCATCCATCCATCCATCATCATCATCCATCCATTATCTATCTATCTATCTATCTATCTATCTATCTATCATCTATCTATCTATCTATCTATCTATCTATCTATCTATCTATCTATCTATCTATCTATCTATCTATCTATCTATCTATCTATCTATCTATCTATCTATCTATCTATCTGTCTGTCTGTCTGTCTGTCTGTCTGTCTATCTGTCTGTCTGTCTGTCTGTCCATCTGTCCCTGTCCGTCTGTCTGTCTGTCTGTCTGTCTGCCTGCCTGCCTGTCTGCCTGTCTGTCTGTCTGTCTGTCTGTCTTTCTATCTTTCTGTCTTTCTATCTTTCTATCATCTATCTATCATTTATTCCTTGCTTTTTGTGTCACCCAGCAATGCTCAGGGTTACTCCTGGCTCTGCACACAGGAATTGCTTCTGGCAGTGTGTGGGAGACCATATGGGATGCTGGGGATCTAACTCAGGTCAGCCACATGCAAGGCAAATGTCCTCCCCGCTGTGCTATCACTCCAGTCCTTGCATGTGGCTGACAAGAGCATTTACACACATTTTTATAGGGGCATCCTGGGATTTATTCTATCATCTGTGAATCTAATTAATCCCAAGAGTAAAGTAAGAGTGTAAACATGGAAATTCAGTAATTGCTAAAAAGACTTCAGAAACTGATCATAGGATTAAATTAAATAAGTCTTAAATAACAAAGGCTTTGAGTGGAATTTGTCATTTTTATTTTACAGTGACAATGACGAGTGGGAGTTGAGGTTCTCGGAACATTATTGTCTTAAAGTAAAAAGAAACATTTTCTGATTCAGTTTTCCACCCTTTCTGTGATATTTTATGGTTCTAATTCTCTAAATATAACATGTTTTTCAGTAGTCTCTTTAAATTCCCCTTGATTTTGAGATCTTTTTCATTTTAAATGCACTATTGATCATCTGATGTGCTTGTTCTTTGTATTCTTTGAAAAGAATTGCTATGAATCCATTGTTAAGCTTCTAAACAGACTGAATCAATTTTCCAATTGCTAAGAATAAATATTAAATTTCTGCCTTTCAGGAGCTATAAGCAAATAAATTTCTCTCACTAATAAAATAAAGTCTAAGTTTTTTTGTTAGAGAGAAATGCTTCTCAGTTGCTTGTCAAATCAAATGAAATGTTCTGATTACTTTGAACCTACTTAAAATACGATTATCACAGATGTCTTTCAAATTTCACTGGTATAAATGGTCTCCTATTAGAAATAGAAAATTAATAATGTCACTAACATTTTAATTTTTTTGTATCATTAGTTTTCTTAACAACTATTTTTTGGAGCATTTAGGTTATACATTTATTTCAACCTAACACATAGAATAAAACATATATTTTGAAGTTTGAAGAGTCTATATAGGCAAGTCTGGGATATTACAGAAAGGGACTTGTAATAGTCAAAGGAGGAAGAATATAAGTAGTATTGATGGAAATATCTTGAGAAATAGAATGATGTGAAATTTAATTTGTTCACAGGAAAAATAAAAGTTTTGATCCTGATCTCTTGCAGTACACTGCTGCCCAGAGCCTCTGCATCTGGCCTGGAGTTGCTTCCTGCAGGCCACTTTGTAGATAGGAGGAGGACACTTGAATGTGGAGCTCATCTGACCATGCATTCTATACTGGCTGGTATAAATATTCTCTCATGCTGCCACAGTCATTGTGGGACTAGATAGATCTTACCAATATGTTTTCCTGGCCACGTTGGATCTCTAAGTAATTAGACCAGAGAGAAATGCTGTTTTCCTCCAAGCAAGCAAGCAAGTATGGCTCTCTGATAACTCAAAGGCTGATATACAGAACAACCATGAAGTAAAGATGAGACTCCTGTGAAGGCTTGGAGAAATATATAACTGGCAATAGAATACTCTTTGGTACAGGTGCATGCCTTTGTATTCTAAGATAGTTCATCTCAGAAGCCTCCTCCACTCTATCCTCATCTCAAAGGGGCCTAGGTGAGGTCCTGGAAGAAAATACCTGAGGGAATTTGACCCTGATGGCTTTCCGTTGGAGTGGGAGGGTCTGTGTTGCAGGAATATAAAAAACTAGCCTGCTTCATTTCTCTTGATCTTTTCCCCTTTTCTGCTGGTGCTCCCCTGCTTGCCTCTTTGCTCTCTCCTCTCTGCAGGGCCTTAACATGTGCTGGCAGCCATCTTGTCCTACACTTGGCCACAGCCCAGCCAGGACCCCTAAGTTTGGGATTTTTTACTATTGCTGATTTGTATGCTAGAACCTGTGTCAAGTAAAGTATTTTGAAACTTCTCTGGATTCTCACATCTTCCTCAGTCTGACGACCACCAATCCCCTGGGGCTGAAGGGAATTATTGCCCATGCTCCCTGATTTTGTGCAGGGTGCCCCCAGTGTTATTAGGATCTGATAGTTAAATGTTTTAAGCAAATACTATTAAGAGCAAGATGATAGCAGAACAAAAGACATGGAAACCGATGGATGGATCAGTAACAATACATGGAAAGCACCCGTGTAGTTAAATATCAATAATAGTTGATATTTCAAGGGTCTCTCTATATTAAAATAGTAGATAAAATGTGATAAGTACATGCAAAAATGGCATAGTTGTTTCCACATGAATAAGTACATTCAAATAGCAGTGTCTATCAAATTCAAACTGGAAGGACCAGGACTTTGAGAGTCTTTTTCTTTGAGGGTAGCAACTATAAAAAGCATCATTTAGGGCTTTATTATAAGCAGGAGGGAAAATTTTGGTGTTTCCATGACATGTTTGTTAATCTCAACCTTATTCCATCATTGAATTCACACACACACATTCACTTTCAACTTGAAACATAAGCTTATTTTTCTCTTTTTTTTGTATTTTATTATAGCACCATGAGAAATACGATTACAAAAAGTTCATATTCAAACAACCATCCCTCTACCAGAGCCCATTTCCAACCACCATGTCCCCAATTCCCTGCCCACTGCCCTACCCTGCCACTATGGCAGGTTCTTTATCTCTTGCTCTCTTGCTCTTTCTCTCTCTCTCTCTGTCTATCTATCTATCTTTTTCTCTCTTCCTTCTCTTACACTCTGAGGATTACAATACATACATTTAGAGGTTATTATGTGTATCTTTTTACCTGTATTCAATGCCTCAGTTTTAGTCTGGTATTATCACTGTATGTCACTGTCACTGTCTTCCCATTCATCATCGATTTGCTCTAGAGGGCCCCAGTAACATCTCCATATGTCCTATCTCATGCTAGTAGAGCCCAAGGGCATATGCTTGCTCCAGGAACATAAAGAGCCTCAATCCTTTCTGGAATGAGGTCTATAATTGTTACTGGTATTTGGCATATCAAATGCAACACAGGTAGCTTGCCCGGGCTCTGCCGTGCAGGTAGCATACTGCCTGCATGGTATTATTATTTTTGACAATTATTAGCACAGTGGTCCCTCTGATGATTAGTGATGATGAACATTTTTTTCAGATGGCTTTTTGCTTTTCTAATTTCTTCCTTGTCAAAGTTTCTGTACATTTCTTCTCCCCATTTTTGATGGGGTTGGCTGTTTTCTTCTTGTAAAGTTCTACCAATGCCTGATATATCCTGGATATTAACCCCTTATCAGATGGGTATTGGGTGAATATTCTTTCCCATTCTGTGGACTGTCTTTGTATCTTGGTCACTGTTTCTTTTGAAGTGCAGACGCTTTTTAGTTTCATGTAGTCCCATATGTTTAGCTTTGCTTCTAGTTACTTTTGTTAGTAGTGTTTCATCTTTGAAGATGCCTTTAGCTTCAATGTCGTGGAGAATTTTTCCTATATTTTTTTACATACTTTACGGATTCAGGTCTGATATTGAGATCTTTAATCCATTTTGATCTGAATTTTGTGCATGGTGTTAGACAGAGGTCCAAATTCATGTTTTTAGGTGTAGTTGCCCAGTTGTCCCAGCACCACTTGTTGAGGATTTCATTGCTCCATTTTGTACTTTTGCTCCTTTATCAAAGATTAAATGATCATGTGTTTGAGGAGGAGTGTCAGGATACTCAACTCTGTTCCATTGATTCACAGGTCTTTTTTCCATATCAAGCTGTTTTAATTCCTACTTCTTTGTAGTGCAGTTTGGAAGTTGGGAAAGGTGATGCCTCCCATCTTCATTTTTCCCAAGGATTGCTTTAGCTATCCATGGGCATTTATTATTCCAAATTTCAGGAGTTTTTGGTCAATTTCTTTAAAGAATCTCATGGGTATCTTTTTTAGGGACCACATTGAATCTGTAAAAAGCTCTAGGGAGTATTACCATTTTGACAATGTTGATTCTCCCCATCCATGAGCAGGGAATGTGTTTTCATTTTCTCATGTCCTCTTTTACTTCTTGAAGCAGTGATTTCTAGTTTTATTTGTATAGGTCCTCACACACTGGTTAAGCTTATTTCTAGGTATTTGATTTTCTGTGGCAGAATTTTGGAAAGGAATCATTCTCTTAATATCCTTTTCTTCTCTTTTTGTTATTTGTATATAGGAAAGCCACAGACTTTTGGGTATTTATTTTGTATCCTGCCACTCTACTATACATATCTATTGTTTCTAAGAGTTTTTTTAGGTCGAGAGTTTAGGGTTCTGTAGGTATAATATCATGTCATATGCAAATAGTGATATCTTGACTTCTTCCTTGCCTATGTGGATGCTCTTAATGTCCTTTTCTTCTCTGATTGCTATGACAAGTACTTCCAGTACTATATTAATGAAAGAGGTGAGCCTAGGCAACATTGTAGTGTCCTTGATCTTAGGGATAAGGTTTTCAATTTTTCCCCATTGAAAATGATACTTGCTGTGGGAGTTTGATAGACGGCTTTGACTATATTGAGAAAGGTTCCTAAAATTCCCAGGTTTGGGACGGTTTAATCATGAACGGGTTTTGGATCTTGTCAAATGCTTCTCTGCGTCTATTGATATGATCATTTGGTTTTTTTTTTATTTTTTATTTTTAATTTTTTTTTAAATTTTTTTTATTTTTACAATTACAAAGATATACAATTAAAAAGTTCATATTTGGGTTTTGGTCATACAGTGTAGCAGCACCCATCCCGCCACCAGTGCCCATCTCCCACCACCAACGTCCCCGGTTCCCTCCCCCTCCCCCAGCCCGCCTCCATGGCAGGTTCTTTATTTCTTTCCATTTCTCTATCTTTCTCTTTTCCTTCCTCTCCAGACTATGGATTACAAAACATACATTAAAGGGTTGTCATGTGTATCCTTTTGCCTCTATTTAATGCTCAGTTCTAGGTTGGCATTAGTACCCTCACAATTGTTAGCACACTGTTCCATTTTCTGTCTTACCTAGCCTCTGACTCCCACACGTTTTTTGATCATATGGTTTTATTTTTTCTCTTATTGATGTGATGTATTATGTTCATTGACTCACAAATTTTGAACCATCCTTGCATTCCTGGGATGAATCCTACTCTCTTATAATGTGTAATCTTTTTGATTAAACTTTGGATTTTGTTTGCTAGTATTTTGTTGAAGATGTTAGCATCTGTGTTCATTCAAGAGATTGGTCTGTAATTTTTCTTTCTTTGTGTTGTTTCTCCCTGCTTTGGGTATAGGGTGATATGTGCCTCATAGAACCTCAATAAAATAAAAAAGATAGAATTTGTGTCAGGTATCTTTTAAGACCATGATGCACTGAAAATGGAAGTTAACCGTACACAGAAACAGGGATTCAAACCAAACACCTGGAAACTGAACAGCTCACTCCTGAACAACAAATGGGTCATAGAAGAAATCAAACAGGAAATCCAAAAAATTTCTGGAAACAAATGAAAATGAAGACAACAACTGTAAGAACTTGTGGGACACAGCAAAAGCCGTGTTAAGAGGGAAGTTTATAGCTCTGCAAGCATATATCAGGAATCAAGAAAGGGCCCACATAAATAATCTGACTACACAGCTGAAGACATTGGAAAAGACCAACAAAAGGAGCCCAACCCTAGGCAGAAAAAAGGATATAATAAAACTTAGATAGGGAAAAATGAGTTGGAAACAAAAAAAAAAAATCCAAAAGATTAATGAAACCAAGAGCTGTTTCATTGAAAAAATAAACAAGATTGACAAACTATTGGCAAGACTTGTAAGGACAGGGAAATAGAGAACCCAAATAAACAGAATCAGAAATAAAAATGGTGACATCACAACAGAAACCACAGAAATCCAAAAGATCATCAGAGATTACTTTGAGAGCCTGTATGCCGTGAAACATGAGAATCTAGAAGATGGATAAATTCCTGAAGTCCTATAACTTCCCAAGAGTGAAACAAGAAGACCTGCAAAACCTGAATAAGCCTATCAGCATCAAGGAAATTGAAACAGTAATTAAAAGTCTGCCCAAACACAGAAGCCCAGGTCCAGACAGATTCACTAGTGAACTCTACCAAACCTTTAAGGAGGACCTACTTGCCAGTCCTTTTCAAGCTCTTCCAGGAAATGGAAGAAACAGAAACACTCCCAAACAGCTTCTACAAGGCACATATCACCCTGATACTCAAAGCAGGGAGAGACAACACAAAGAAATAAAACTACAGACTGATATCCCTGATGAGCACGGATGCTAAGATCTTCAACAAAATACTAGCAAACAGAATCCAAAGTCTCATCAAGAAGATTATACATCATGACCAAGCAGGATTCATCCTGGGAAGGCAAGGATGGTTCAACATTCGCAAGTCAATCAATATAATAAAAAATAAAAGCCATATGATCCTATATGATCCTATCAATAGATGCAGAGAAAGCATTTGAGAAGATCCAGCACCTGTTCATGATTAAAACCATCCAGAAAATGGAAATTGAAGGGATTCAAGATAGTTACAGCTATCTACCTAAAGCCCACAGAGAGCATCATTCTCAATGGGGAAAAATTGAAAGTCTTCCCCCTTAGATCAGGGACAAGACAAGGTTGCCTACTCTCACCTATTTTATTCAATATAGTACTGGAAGTACTTGCCATAGCAATCAGAGAAGAAAAAGGACATCAAGGGCATCCAGATAGGCAAGGAAGAAGTCAAGCTATCATTATTCCGCAGATGACATGATATTATACCTAGAGAACCCTAAACTCTCTAACAAAAAAATCCTAGAAACAATAGATACATATAGTAGAGTGGCAGGATACAAAATCAACACCCAATAGTCAGTGGCTTTCCTAAATACAAATAATGAAAGAGAAGAAAGGGATATTCAGGAAACGATTCCATTCGCAATTGTGCCACAGAAAATCAAATACCTAGGAATCAATTTAACCAAGTGTGTAAGGACCTGTATAAAGAAAACCACAAGACACTGCACCAAGAGATAAAAGAGGACATAAGGAAATGGAAATATATTCCATGCTCATGGATGGGGGAGAATCAACATTGTCAAAATGGTAATACTTCCTAGAGCTCTGTACAGATTCAATGCAGTCCCTATAAGGATACCCATGATATTCGCCAAAGAAACTGACCAAACGCTCTTGCAATTTGTATGGAACAATAAACCCCCAAGTATAGCTAAAACAATCCTCGGGAAAAAGAAGATGGGAGGCATCACCATTCCCAACTTCAAACTGTAATACAAGACAGTAGTAATTAAAACAGCGTGGTATTGGAATAAAAACAGACCTGTGGACCTATGGAATAGAAATGAGTATCCTGACACCCAACCTCATACACATGATCATTTAATCTTTGATAAAGGTGCAGAGTCCAAAATGAAGTGAGGAAAGCCTCTTCAACAAGTGGTGTTGGGAAAACTGGGCAGCGACATGTAAAAAAATGATTTTAAATATCAGATCAAAATGGATTAAAGATCTCAATATCAGACTTGAATCCATATAGTACATTGAACAAAATATAGGAAAAACCCTCCCCGACATTGAAGCTAAAGGCATCTTTAAAGGTGAAATATCACTAACAAAGCAACTAAAAAGAAAAGACAAATATATGGGACTACATGAAACTAAAAAGCTTCTGCACCTCGAAAGAAACAGTGACTAAGATACAAAGACAGTCCACAGAATGGGAAAGAATATTCACCCAATACCCATCTGATAAGGGGTTAATATACAGGATATATCAGGCACTGGCAGAACTTTACAAGAAGAAAACAAACAACCCCATCAAAAATGCGGAGAAGAAATTAACGGAAACTTCAACAAGGAAGAAATTTGAATGGCCAAAACACATATGGAATAATGCTCATCATCACTAACCATAAGAGAGATGCAAATCAAAACAACAATGAGATATCATTTTACACCACAACAGAGACTAGCATATATTCAAAAGAGCAAAAACAACAAGTACTGGCATGGATGTGGGGAAAAGGGGACACTCATCCATTGTTGGTGGGAATGCCAGCTGGTACAACCTTTCTGGAAAACAATATGGACATTCCTCCAAAGACTAGAAATTGAACTCCCATTTGACCCTGCCATACCACTCCTGGGAATCTACTCTGGGAAGTCAAAAATACGCAGCAAAAACACCATCCCTATGTTTATGTTCATAGCAGCATTATTCACAATAGCCAGAATCTGGAAACAACCAGAGTGTCCTAGAATCGATGACTGGATAAAGAAGCTTTGGTACATCTACACAATGGAAAACTATGCAGCTGTTAGGAAAAATAAAGTTATAAAATTTGCCTATAAATGGATGAACATGGAGATTATGTTGAGTGAAATTAGCCAGAAGGAGAGAGACAGATACAGAATGACTGCATTTATATGCATGACATAAATATATATGTACATATTATGATACTAATATTCAAGGTCAATTGAAACATGGATCAGGAGGTCTTGTCAAACGTGGAAATTATCACAAACATGTGGGAGTCAGAGGCTAGGTAAGACAGAACATGGAACTGTGTGCTAACAATTGTTGAGGGTACTAATAGCAACCTAGAACTGAGCATTAAATACAGGCAAAAAATACACATCACTACCATTTAATGTATGTTCTGTAATCCATAGTCTGGAAGGGGAGGAAAAGAGAAAGAGAGAGAAAGGGGAAGAAATAAAGAACCTGCCAAGGAGGAGGGCTGGGGAGGGGGTAGGGAACCCGGAGACGGTGGTAGGAGATGGGCACTGGTGGCGGGATGGGTGCTGGAACACCGTATGACCAAAACCAAATATGAACTTTTTAATTGTATATCTTTGTAATTGCATATCTCATGGTGGTATAATAAAATACTTTAAAAAAAAGAAAGTGCTATTACCACATAGAGCTTAGCATTAAAAACAGGCAAAAAGGTACACATGATAACCTCTAAGTATATGTATTAAAATACACAATATGTAACAGAAGGAAGCAAGAGAGAGAAGAGAGAGAGAGAGAGAGAAAAGAGATTAAAAAAAACCTCCATAGAGGCAGGCTAGGGAACGGGGAGGGAATTGGGGATATTGGTGGTGGGAAATGGGCACTGGTGGAGGGAGGGTGCTGGAACACTGTATGGTGAAACCAAGCATAAACATTTTTGTAGTTTTTTATCTCTTGGAGGTATATTAAAAAAATAAAAAGATAAATAATTTTAAAAAATATGAAGGGGTATTTTCCACATTTGAATATAAACTGATCCATAGCCTTGATACTAAAAAATAATTTCTCCCCTAGGATACACATACTGCATGTGTAAGGTGCCTTTCAGAAGTGAACCACAATAAACTCAGTAAGTTTGGAAAATTTGTATCTTGCATTACAATTGTCTTTCAAGACCTCACACTATTACCTGCCTGTTAGTCTCATACATCAAGTCACCTGAGGTGTCTACATGATTTAGGGCTGCGAAAGATAAAGACGACTTTTTCTTGGGGCATTGTGTATTGGGTGCTTGAGGGTAAACCAATAATTATTTATTCCCATGAAAATCTCCATGGCTGGAGACACAACGATAAATACTTTATCATCTTCACTGAAAAGTTGCAAAACTAAGACTTTAAATTTTTTTTCGTATATGTTTTTGTATGTTTCAAATAAAAATTAAGGAAACAAAAGTTAGTTTCGGTTTTATTCTTGCTTTCATTTTAAAAGATATATCATTTTTTCTGTTTTGTTTTAGGACCTCAACCATAAGTTCCATTTATTGCTTATTTTAAATTTAGCATTTCGGTAAATTTGGTTGTTTTCTATTGGGTGAGAGCATGGAAGAGGACAAAGAAAAAGGATTATAAGCTCTGAAACTTCCGCATCGTTCTTTTCATTTAGTTTATTTTTCTCATCTAATGTGATCCTATTAGCTATTGGCATATTTACATTACAGAATAAACTACTACTTGGATTTCCAGTTAAATGACTCTTCTTTTTTTCTTTCTTTTTTTGGACCTCACCCGGCAATGCTCAGGGGTTATTCCAGGTTCTTCACTTAGGAATTACTCCTGGCAGCACTTAGGGAGCCATATGGGATGCCAGGAATCGAACATGGGTCTGCTACATGCAAGGCAAATGCCATACCCACTGTGCTGTTGCTCTGACCCCAAAATGACTCTAAGGAGCACATTTTATGTGATATTTATTTACTCAACAATGGGCACTTAGTAAGGGATAGTTTACTTTTAATGCATGGCAAAATCAAGTGACATGCTCCCTTTTCTTAAAGAAGGCATATTCCTATAGATAAACTTACCAGGGCTGGCTGAAAAAAATGGGGAAACTTCCAATAGTCCAGATAGTGGGAGAGGGTGTAGTAATGATGGAGAATGATGATGAAGTATGATGGTGGTGGGGTATCTAAGGATATCAATTAAATAATCAGGATTTTACGATTGTTACCATTCCAAACATATCCATTCTTAGTTCTGATGATTTTTCATGTAACTTGATCACTTGACATCCAGTTGTTCATCGATTTGCTCGAGTGGGAGCAGTAATATTTCCATTTGAACCTATAACATACCACTGGAGCCCAATGGCATCTGGTTGCTTCAAGAATACGAAGAGCCTCAAACTGTTCATTCAGGGTGTTGACGAAGAAGTCTGGCCATCTCGTAGGTGGGCGAACTTCGTGATCATTTGACATCCTGTGGGATCCAGTCGGTAACGGCTCCAGTCCAGCTGTCGTCTCAAAATCGCATTACATGTCCAGCCCATCTGATTTTTGATGCCTTGGCAAACAAGACAGCGTCCCTGACTCTGGAACAGCGATGGAGGTCGGAGCTCTGGATTCTTTCTCTCACTTGAGTGAACGTGATATTTCAAGCATAGCTCTTTCGATTCCTCTTTGGGAGACCCGAATAGCATTCTCATCCTGCTTTCATAGGGCCCAGGTCTCTGAGTCGTATGTTAGTGCAGGGAGACCGGTGGAGTCGAAGAGATGTGCCTGGAGCTGGAAGTTCTTTGTCTTTTTAGCTATTTCTTCGATGTTTTTGAAGGCATTCCATGCCACTCTCTTCCTCCTGCATAGCTCAGGTTTTAGGTCGTTCATCATGTTGACTTCTCGACCTAGGTACACATAACTGCTGCATTCAGAGATGTTTGTTCCATTGAGAGTGAATGGGGCCTCTGGAACTAGTTCATTTCTCATGAACATAGTTTTGTTGAGATTCAGCTGTAGACCTATCTTTCCACATTCTCAGTCAAAGTCAGCCAGCATTTGTGCCACTTGGCTAATGTTTGGTGTTATTAGAACGATGTCATCAGCGAAGCGGAGTTGGTGTAGTTACCGACTGTCTATCTTCATTCCCATTTCTTCCCACTCTAATTGTTGCATGATGTTCTCGAGGGTGGCGCTGAAGAGTTTTTGGTGAGATGGTATCACCCTGCCGAACCCCTCTTTTTGACATCAATGATCACCTCTTTGTAGAATGGTGAGATCCTGGTGGTGAATCCATAATAGAGCTCACAAAGGATCTTGATGTATTGGGTTTGAACACCCTGTTTGGCTAGGGCTTCAATGACAACTTCAGTCTCCACAGAATCAAAGGATTTCTTTAAATCAATGAACATGAGACAGAGTGGCATCTTGAACTCCCTACAAACTACAATGAGCTTGGTTACCATGTGGATATTCAATATGCCAAAACCAGTAACAAAAAAGTTGATCTTCATGTAACTATTTCTATTTATTTAAGAAAATTGTTTCAATACTGTATGTGTACTATATATATATATATATATATATATATATATATATATATATATATATACACACACACACACACACAGTTTTGTCATAGAAATGGTCAAGATGTTCTCTATGATGGGACGTTAAAAACTCCCTTTAGTGCTTAGCTTAGCACTCATCTCTTCACTCACACATTTCTTGGCTAACTCAAGTAGCTTTTGCGCTCTCAGATTGTCCTTTTGTACTCTAAGTATACTACTTTTATAGCATAACTTGGTAGAATTTTTTATTTTTATTTATTTATTTAATTAATTTTTATTATACCACTGTGAGATATACATTTACAAAAGTGTTCATATTTGGGTTTCAGTCATATAGTGTTCCAGCCCCCATCCCTCCACCAGTGGCCATTTTCCTCAACCAATGTGCCATGATTTCCCCCCCTTCCCTGGCCTGTATCTATGGCAGGCAATTTTCACCTCTCTCTCTCTCATTCTCTCTGTCTCTATCTCTGTCTCTGTCTCTGTCTCTCTCTCTGTCCTTTCACACACTGTGGCTTTCAATACATAAAAGGTAGAGTTTTTATTACCCCTTTCTGTACATTGCTGTCTCCCTTTATTATTGAATTATTAACTTTTTAGTTTTTGGACCTGTCCAGTGGTGCTCAGAATTTACTCCTAGTTCTGAGCTCAGGGATCACTCTTGTCAAGGATTGCGGAACTCTATGGGGTAAGGGAGATCAAACCTACATCAACAGTGTTCAAAGCAAACTACCAAGGTACTCACTGGTATTAGCCCTCTGGTACTGAGGAGTATTGCTTCTTTAGACTTGGTTATCTATTATTCTCCTGCCACAATGGTATAGATGAAGCTCCTGCCGCACTAGTTCTCTTTTTGTTTCTTAAATAAGCCATTAGTATTACTATGCTTCGACTTACAACTAGACTCTCATAGTTGCTAGAACTTTGTTTTCTCCATGTTTGCACATATTTTATCATTCAGTTGTGAGTTCAATCCCCTTAGAGAGGATGTGCCTGAGTGTCTGAATATGTCTATTTACATAGCCCTTAGCATCATTTCCCAGTACATTACCTCAGTGCTTTTGTCTCTCATATATCATTATCCAAAATTATAGTATTATGATGATTATACATATAGGTAGTGAAATATAAATTCTGTAAGTAAAAAAAAAAACTTATGTATATTATTTGTGTCTCTACTTGCAGAATGTACAACCTGTCTCAGTATATAAAGTATATATATCAACAATGGCTTTATATGACATATATTATGCAGTACATATACATATAATGTAGGCAGGCAGACAGGAGGGGGCCATGCATGGCAATAAACTGTCGCCATTAGGCTGTAACCTTTTGGAACCAGGAATAAAGACCTGATAAGGCCAATTAACCAATAATAGACCCTGAGGAAGCTGGGTCCACCTTCTCTGCACAACCCTTAGCCCCCCATCAACCTTTGATGGCCCAGCAGAAGATTCCAGAACATTCCAGCCCAAAGGGAGAAAAGCCCCCTTTGTAAATCAGTCCGGGCTTGCTTGCTCCATGTTACTCTCTCTCTCTTTCCCTACTCCTTCCCTGTCCTAAAACCTCCTTAATAAAATCTATTTTACTTCCCTGCTCGTCTACTCCTGGAAATTCTTTTTCTGCGAGGAAGACAAGTACCCTGAGGAAACCCTGGGTAAGTCCTAGGACTGACTTTCCTTTCCAGCAAAGAGCATTTCCTCTCTCCAGCCTGAGTCAGTGGCTCCCCGAGAAATCTCGGGTGGTGGGGATCAACTCCCGTGCCTAGAGATCAAGCTGGCTTTAGGGGTAACTTGTCAGCACCTCATGGGGCTGGTGGGGCTCAGGCCCATGCCATACAGGGGCTCGTCGCAGACTTTATCAGTCCTAAGCCTGCCCAGCGGTTCCCGGGTGGCAGAGGCAGCTGGGAAGAAAGCTACTATCTCTCTCCCTTCCTGCCTCACATAAGCCTCTGGTGGGGTCCACTTGCATCACATATATAAACCGAGAATTATATTACATAATTTACATATGTAATGTTTTCATGCCTAGAATAGTTCCTTGGCAATCATTGTTTCTTATGTTTTATTGAAGCTATTTCAAAGAGTGAACACAGTTAGATGGTTTCATGACTATCTCTCGCAAAGTAGTATGATATGCTGTTATTTTGTCTTCAGTTTTGCTTTTCACTTTCCTCACCTTTAACCTGGTCCTTTCTTTTCCAACAGTCACTTTTGTTCTTCCACTATCAATCAAAGACTAACCATTCCAATATGGTTGACATGTAATACTTTGTCAACATTTTTGTAGATGAAGGGGACTAAATTTCTACTAGTTGGTTGTGCAATAGGAAAGATACGTACATAGGAAAATATTTTGGTTCATACGGGAAGCCATTTTTATGTTTCTATTGTTCCACAAAAGTAATATAGTCTATAGAGAGTTGGAGTGATAGCTGAATTTTATTTCCAGGACTCAAGAGGGAGAAGTGCTCACATTCTTCTAATTTAAGTGATGAATCCACCTAACATCTCTCTCACAGACACATTTTGTGTGTGAGTGTGTGTGTGTGTGTGTATACGTGTTCATGCCTATTGAGTTACTGATTTCAGGGTCTAATCTAAGGGATGGAAAATCTCCACAGGATCTATTCACTAATAACAAGAAGTTTTATTTTGTCCTTTTTTGATTGTGGTCAGAGGTCCCATTTCTGACCCCTATGTCACTTACTATTTCCCACTGATTGCCTAAGCCAAGAATACCACAAGTTTTTGGGTATTATATGTGCTTATGAATAATAAAAATGCAATTCTAGCATATGCTTTCTCATTCTGTGAATCCTCTCATTCTTTGCTCTTACACTTAATGCACAGTGATAATGTCAAATCTGCTTGCTTTAATTATGTTAAGAGGTTATATTGGAAGGTTATCCATTTAGTCTTTAACAGCATGAAATAGCTCTTATATTATCATTGTCACTTTCTGCACATAAACAAGAACTTGATTAACTGTAGCTAAACATGAGAAAATGAATGCTTCTTAAATGCAGACACTTTTAGCAGATAAGCACTAGGTGTCACTAGTATACTCTCAAGTACAATTATCTATACCTTCAGAGGAATTTTGAGTGAGGCAGATAAGCAATAGCATTTTGAGAAAAAATGGGAAAACATTATTCAGCAAATAAATGTATTTGCTTTTTTTGCTAGACAATCTTATTTTGAAATCAATGAATGAATTTAATGAATTATAGTGAAAAATATTTAATTTTGAAATGCTAAAGTGTGATATGCTACATTACATTGTGTTATTTACATACATGCAAAATATGAAGAGTATCACTTGATCACTTGAATACCGTTATTCATCGATTTGCTCGAGCGGGCACCAGTAAGATTTCCATTGGACCCTATCACATGCCAATTTAGCCCAATGGCATCTGGTTGATTCAGGAATATGAAGAGCCTCAAACCGTTCATTCAGGGTCTTGACAAGGAAGTCTGACCATCTTGTAGGTGGGTGGCCAATTGATCTTTTGACATCCTGTGGGATCCAGTCGGTAATGGCTCTAGTCCAGCAGTTGTCTCCAAATCGCATTACATGTCCAGCCCATCTGATTTTCGATGCCTTGGCAAATGAGAGAGCTTCCCTGATTCTGGAATAGCAACAGAGGTCGGAACTCCGGATTCCTTCTCTTACTTGAGTGAGGCGTGATATTCCAAGCATAGCTCTTTCGATTCCTCTCTGGGAGACCCGAATAGCATTCTCATCCTGCTTTCGTAGGGCCCAGGTCTCTGAGGCGTATGTTAATGCAGGGAGAACAGTGGAGTTGAAGAGATGTGCCTGGAGCTGGAGGTTCTTTGTCCTTTTAGCTATTTTTTTCGATGCCTTTAAAGGCATTCCATGCCGCTCTATTCCTCCTGTGCAGCACAGGTTTTAGGTCATTCATCATGTTGACTTCTTGACCTAGGTACACATAACTGCTGCATTCAGAAATGTCTGTTCCATTGAGAGTGAATGGGGCCTGTGGAACTAGTTCATTTTTCATAAACATAGTTTTCTTTAGATTCAGCTGTAGACCTATCTTTCCACATTCTCTGTTGAAGTCAGCCAGCATTTGTGCCATTTGGCTGTTTGGTGTTATTAGAACGATGTCATCAGCGAAGTGGAGTTGGTGTAGTTGCTGACCATCTATCTTCACTCCCATTCCTTCCCATTCTAATTGTTGCACGATGTTCTCGAGGGTGGCGCTGAAGAGTTTTGGTGAAATTATATCACCCGGTCGAACCCCTCTTTTGACATCAATTATCACTTCCTTGTAGAATAGTTAGATCCTGGTGGTGAATCCATAATAGAGCTCATGAAGGATCTTGATTTATTGGGTTTGAACACCCTGTTTGGCTAGGGGCTTCAATGACCGCTTCAGTCTCCACAGAATCAAAGGCTTTCTGTAAATCAATGAACGTGAGACAGAGTGGCATCTTGTACTCCCTATAAACCTCAATGAGCTTGGTTACCATGTGGATATAGTCGATTGTGCTGAATCCTTTCCGGAAACCAGCTTGCTTGCATGGTTGTCCTTCATCTAGTGTTCTGCCAATCCTGTTCAGGATGACTCGTGTAAACAGGTTGTAGATGACAGACAACAGGCAGATGGGGTGATAGTTGCTGATGTTGTGAATGTCTTCCTTCATGAACAGTAGAACTGTCTTGCTGGTTTTCCATTGGGAGGGCACCTTGTATTAGGACAGGTAGCGTGTGATGAGCTGAACTAGTATATTGATGAGTACTGACGGCAGATTCTTCAGGTGTTCGGGTCTGACTTTTGTCTGGGCCTGGTGCTGTTCCCTTCTTTACTGACAAAATGGCATTCAGATTTCAGAAGGGAGAATATTGGGAATGATGTATCCATCCTGTGGAATTTGGCATGGAATTTGGACGTGGCTATCAAAGAGATCTGAGTGGAAGTCATGGATAATCTTCTCCATTGTCTTTCTGGAAGTTGTGATAGATCCATCAGGGCATCGAAAGGCAGACATATTGGTCTTATAGGTGGCAAAGGACAGCCGGGCGCTCGCGAACGCTTTTCCCAGCTTCTGCTGCATCTTCCTGTATTTCTGCTCTTCTGTCTTTGAGGTCTTCTTTTATCGCTTCTCTGCACTGCTCTGCAAGCTTGGTCGTTAGCATTTGGTCACCTGAGGCTCGCGCCTTGTCAGGTTGGTGAATGAGCTCAAGAGTTTCTGAAGACAGGTGCCCTTTTGTGTCTTTCTCTCTCTCGGCATTCTTCGCACAATCATGGAGGTGCTGAACCAGTGGGTTGTATTCTTCATCGATGTCGTCAATGGTGGTATCTTCCCATGTTGCTGCAATGGTGCCAAAGAGTTCCCAGTCGGTGGTCGTTCTGGGAGTTCTCTTCTTAAACTTTGCAGCCTTTTCTCCCCATTGGGGAAGTAGAATTTTGCACGAAGGAGACGGTGGTCCGATCTTGTTTGGAATTTGGGGACGACAGCAACAGCAGTCAGACAAAACCGTCATTGTATAACTTTCCACCAGGAGATTCCTATGTCCAACATTTAGCTTCCGCCTTCTGGAACTGTGAGTTCCCATGAATGGTCTTGGTGGACATGATGAACTCAGATAGTCTCTCACCCTGTTCGTTCCATTCTAGGCCATGTGTCCCGATGTGGAGTTCTTCAGCTGATCTTCTTGGTCCTATCTTGGCATTAAAATCACCGACTATGATCTTGTAGAAGGTGTGATCTTTTCTTATAGAACTTCTCCAGTTCCATGTAGAATTTCTCAATTTCATCTTCCTTGTATGTGTATGTTGGTGCTTAGACAATGAAGATAGAACTTGCTGGCATTGGGCCACATCTCTTCAAGTGTAATCATCCTATCCAGTTTGTTAGGCATTCAAATGAATCAGTGTTGATGGCCATGTTCGTGTTGACAAGGACACCAATGCCATCAATGCCTGTTTGGTCGCATGTTCCAAGGAATAATTCTTCTCCTGTGTCAAATACAGCGTCATGTGACTGACCCCTTCTTGTCTCAGTCAGACCAATGATGTCGTACTTCATCTTTTGCCCTTGCACCATCAGATCCTCGATATATGCTTCCGATGCCAGTGTAAGTGCATTGAAAGTACAGACAGTCATTTTAGTCCTTCGTTTTGGCAGCTTAGGTTTTTTGTGAAATTTTATCAGGGACTGCTTGTTTGCCTTTCTTACTGCTGCCGTATTAAGGGCTCTTTCGGGTCAGGAAAATAAACATTTATTTCATTAAATAAATGTTTAATAAACATAAATATAAAAATAAATATTTATTTTATTAATAAAATGTTTATAAATAAACATTTTATTTAATAAAAAATATGTTAATAAAAATAATAAAAACTTTAATAAAAATAAACATTTATTTTATTAATAAAATGTTTATTTTCCTGACCCCAAACAGTATAACAGTTATGAACAGTATACATTTTTTTTTCTTTTTTTTGAACAGTATACATTTTAATGTATGTTGTATATATCTCATATAAAATATTAAAGTATTAATATGACATGTATTGATGAAAGATCATTGTACATATTAAAATATATCTGAAAGTTATGTGTCTATTATTTATTTACCACTTTGAAAATTTTTAACATGGAATTTGACTTACTCCTTCCAATATTTCACAGTTTAGTCTCATTTTAAAATAAAATTTATTTTTAATCTGAGGGAAATGTTCTATATTTTCAAATAGGTGGTCATTCAAAGGAAATATGTAATGCTTAAAAATAGTCATTGAACTTAAGATTTAACACTTTACTGCATGCAACTTATACTTCAATAAAACACCATTAAAGTCTTAATTTCTTATCTTAATGTTACTTCTTTTGCTTTTGTAAGCAGATATTCTGTGATTAACTATTTTACATAGCATTTGCAAGTACTTAGGAAAATGAATGCTGAATCTACCTCATCTTTGCACATTTTAAAATATGCCCAGGGCTAATTCCAACATCTCAGGACTATTCACCACTCAATAAGAACTGAAATTTAAATATTCAAGGCACCACACTGGTGATTTTCACATAGACATAGAACTGTCTTATTGATTGCCATAACTGACCCTTGTAGTATGAAAAGATATGATGGATGTGAACAGGCATAATATTGACTAAGCAACAGTTGCCTTAAATTGTGCCCATTAATTTTTCTTAAAGTGGAAATATCAGTGCACTCTGTAAGACACTGCTTTTATCATTTATGTATGTAGGTTTTCTTAAATCTCAGGTGTTAATGCAATATGCAAAATACCTTTTTTTTCAACATAGTCTACCCACCAATCCAATTAGTAAGTAAGAGCATTGGTTTTTAGATCTTTCTATCAGTTGGGTGGTTAGTTGTTTCTACATGTGTGAAAGAAGGAATAGGTAGTTTAGATAAAGTTCTTTCTTTTCTGTTTTGGGTCACACCCAATGATGCTCAGGGGTTACTCCTGGCTCTATATTCAGGGATTACTCCTGGTGACTTTGTTCAGGGAAACTTGTGGAATGCTGGAATCAAAACTGGGTTGGCCTCATGCAAAGCAAATGTCCTACCAGCTGTACTATCACTCTGGCCCCCTTGATAAAGTTCTTTGTGGAAATTCATTGTGTGTGTTTAAAAGTTTTAAGCAGGGAGTTCATGTTTTATATGCAGGGGACTTAGGTTTGCTCCTAGCACTGTAGGTTCTACCAAACAGTACAGATATAACCTCTGAGCACCGGAACAAGAGTTGTCCCTGAGCACCTCTATGCAAAGCCCCCAAGCAAACAAAATTAATCAATAGCAGGCCATATTCGAGTTTTCTATGCTTTACTTTGCTTTTTTCAATCAAACTGTTAATCTTTTATTAATCTTAATGACACTTTCTGGGGTCCAGTTTCCTCATCTGGAAAGCAGGAAAGGAATGCAGTTACTACCCTCTGGTTGAACCAATTCATTACACCTGTACTGATTTTTCAAACTGTCTATATGTATTCACCTTTTCTATCAAATTACATTCCAGTTCACTGAACAGTTCAGGCTACAGGTTTCTTTATATACTTTACACTTCACACATTTCCAGTTGTTTTCATGGCTTTCAATATGCTTAGAACAACAATTTAGGATTTTTTCAGTCTCCTTAAGTTTTAGCTCTTCAGCTATAAATTTTATGCCATATATCTTTATACCATATGTTTCAGACCTATAGTTCCAAAATGAATTACTCTATATCTATCCATATCTGAAAGGGATTGCCAACTATATTGTACTGTGAACCATAATGGAATAGAATTTTATGTTCCGCCTTCTTTGGTTAGAAGCCAGAAAGACTACAATTCCAAAGAACAACTTAGAAGCAAAAACAACGATTCTTTCATGGTACATGTCAGATACAAAGCAGGAATACAAATGTACATTTAGACATGGACAGTAATCTGCGAGACTTTATAATAGTTTGGAGGTTATGCATTCATGAAATGATCACATTACTTCACAGTGAATAACTCATATACAGTAGTTGCTACAGGCAGGCAGGCAGTTGAGGCACTAGTGATATGAATGAAATACTGGATCTGCAAGCCAAACTAGTTCAAAGGCAATTGGTAATTTGAAATCTGTAAACCCATTGAGAAATCCAGAGATTCTTTGAGATATAGAATTGCAAGCCTAGAGAATACTGAAGTAAAACCTATACATGAAAAAAGAATATGATAATAATATCAGAGATCCCCAACAGTCCCAGCACTCTACCCGTGATCACACCTAGCAACACACTATTGGGCTTAGCTTTGGAAAACTCGATAACTAACTTCATAGAGATGAACAACACACATTCTCCATCTTGGGAGCTGCGCTATGAGCGCACTCTCCATATAAAGGGCAACCCTATCTCAACATGTCAATCCAGGAGCTGTATATTGTTCCCATCCCTTTAGAAAAGCCCACTTTTTAAAAAATGTTTTCATTCCTCCATAACTTCCCTCAAATTTCCCGAATAAACTTAAATGACTTTACTAATGTATCCTGCCCAAAGTCCATTTCTTTGAGGGTAAACAGCAAGCCTACTATTCAAGGGAAAGGCAGCGACTGCATTTCCTTTCCTTTAAATCGGAAGCGGCTTGCTTCCAGCAGCTGCACAGCTCCTTGGGAGATTGGATGGTAAGGGCTTCTCCCATGTCATGTTGGTCAAGTGAAGCTCAAGCACAGTCTACGGATTACCAAGTAGGGCTGCTGGGGCACAAGTGTCCCTCTATGTCGGTGCTTATGGCTAATATCATCAGTCCTCGTATTCCCAGGCACCCGCCTCGGTGACATCGGTAAAGAGGAAAGCAGTAGTTTCCCCATCTCTTTCTTCTTCTGGTTCACATGTCAAATGTAACATGTTTTCTCAATCGCAAAAGGAACCATCAACAAATTTGTTGAGGCAAAGGATGAAGCAAGAGCAGTTTTAGCACAGCAATGACAAAGAACTCACCTTGAGCATTTCTCTTAGAATGCACAGAGTGCACAGCATTCGGGACTAATATGCACAGCAATAGTATAAATATGTATACATCTATACATGCAAAGGCAAATAGAACGAAAGTCAGGGAACACCCAAAAATTGTGCTAAAAGCACTTCAGAAGACACAGCTGTGAAAAGTTTCTCTTTCTCCACCCCTCACATCTGATTCCTTTTGTGACTCTATTTCCAATTATTTTACTTTCAATTATTTATTACAGGAGAAAAAATGCTAAATAGCATTTATTTTCCTTGGATGATTTTTGCCTCAAAGTATTTCTTTTCTTATAAGAATTCCATAGGTGGTGCGTGGTGAAGACACACATGACATATAGAAGGAAC
This sequence comes from Cryptotis parvus, assembly GCA_021461705.1. NCBI lineage: Eukaryota > Metazoa > Chordata > Mammalia > Eulipotyphla > Soricidae > Cryptotis > Cryptotis parvus. Next base: position 29,581 of record JAJIBD010002723.1, read on the forward strand.
ATGTAGAAGAACAGCTTATATGAATGATGAACCAGACAGACTACAGAGCTAGGGGTCATTGTTTTCTGTATAGCTGTAGATGGAGGCCCCACTAGAATATTCAGGAAGGCTGCAGCCATTACTCGGGGCACCTTGGCAGCTCTGGGCATCGTGCGAATGCCTGATGCTGCCGCAGTGCTGTGAACCACACAGTGTTGTGTCTCAAGGGCAGATCCAGGCAGGAGAGAGAGGCGTCTGGAGTTGGCAATATGAAAGATAAGTTTGCACTTGATGCCACAGACCAAGAAATGATAGTTTAATATCAATCATCACAGACAATTGTAAAAGAACTGGATGTTCATACATAGAAGATATATTACCCATTATGAGGCAAATCTATCACAAACAGAACCCCGACACTTACCAACTGAAAACTGAATAAGCATCATATTTCCAATAGCAAATAAGTTCAAATAGATGCGTTTGTCAAGATGAAATTGGATTGACCTTCAAGTGCCTTGTACTTCTAGGGCAGCAATTACAGAGTAGTATCATTTAGGGTTTCATTATCATAAGCAGGAGGGAAACTTTTGACATTTCATGAAGTGCTGGGAGCTCCCAATCTTATTTCATAGGCATATAAATACATTCTGCTTACAACACGTATTTATTCTTGGATCACAGAGTATGAGGTCCAAACAGCACCTCAGAGACAATTGATTTAGCAGTGCCAAACCTTGCTCATGGTATAATCTCATTTAGGAGAAGGTCAACTCCCTAAATGCAGACTGGCTGGTCTCCATCTTAATGATTCTGAGCTGGTCGTTGTTTTAGTTTTCATGAACTGTTATAACAAATGACCACAATGAACTGGTGGCTAAACATAGCAAAATAGATTCTTCCTTTATTCTAGAGGCTAGAAGTCTGAAAAAAAAAAAGGCCTCAGCAGGGTCTTACTTTCTTTGAAACCTGACCGGAATGCTTCCATGCCTCTTCCTAGATTTTGGTAGTTGCCAGTAAATTCTGGCTCGCAAGTGTGTCACTCAATATATGTCAGTTTTCATAGGTATTTTTTTCCATCATGCATGTCTCTAGCTTTAATCCCCTGATATGATGTGTTTCAATGGATTAGGCCCCACCCTTTCTCCAGTATGACGTCATGGTAAGCTTACATCTGGAAGGACCCTACTCCACACAAAACCACACTGTCAGGTTCTAGGAGAGTTCAGAATATCTTTTGGGAAGGAGACATTCAACCCATTACAATGAGATTGGAGTGGAGCGAGTAATCATTTATGTGATTTGATGATAGTCAAATTTAAAAAAGATCTAGACAATCTATTCAATTCTCCTCTATTACAGAAGAGTGAAGCTCATTATGTCCAATAATGTTTTTTATGTCCTCCACAGTTCTGAGGGTCTCTGATCCCCTCCCACCTCTCTCACCAGTCCTATAGTAGGATTCATGGATGTGGTTTTGCTTGGGCTCTGGGGCGGCAATTACACAGGGCACTGGCAGTTCTGAGGACCTCTGTAGTTAACTTGGTGATACCTGAAGGTCCTATGGTGTCAGTGGTCAAACCGGTATTGGCTACAGACTTTTTTTTTTTGCACCACACCTAATGATGCTCAGGGGGTTACTCTTGGCTCTGCACTCACAAATTACTTCTGGCAGTACTCAGGGCCATATGGGAAGCTGGGAATCGAACCCAGGTCAGTCACGTGTAAGGCAAATGCCTTACCCACTGTGCTATCACTCTGGCTCTGGCTATAGACTTTTAATATACCACAGCCCTCAATTTATCTCTCTGGTTTGGAACTTTTAAACAGGATTAGAATAGGCATAATTCACTCATATGTAGACAAATTATCTTTATTTCAATCTTAATCTTCCTTAATTATTATTTGTGGATAATCTTTTAGTAAAAAGTTTTGTATTTCCTTATTTTTATTTCTGTTTTTTGAAACATACAACATAATACTAACCTAAGTGGTTTTACAGTCAAAATGATTCTGGTAGCATTCTTATTCAGGTTTTCTGGAAAGGTTAAAATGAAGGTCCAGTGCCTTTTCAAATAAAGAATTTTAGCTGCATGCATAGACATTTAAGAAAGTAGAGCCCCACCACCACCTTGAGACTTCTTAAAGGATTCATTTAGAAATATGGATATTATCAGGGAAACACAAAAGGGAGCTTAAATATAAACAGTCTAAATAAAATAGTTCTCAGGCATGTTGAGCACTTGTCTGCAAAAGCCGAATGATAAAGTAAATGCAAAGTGAGTCTAGTGTACTTCCTTATGTGTGTGGTGCTTAAAGTGTTCCTCTACAGATATACTCAGAGTAGTGGTTTGTAGACAGTAATAGATTCAGATATTAGGTGCAGTTCTGAGGGTAAGTGTATAAAAATGCTTCCTGATAAACTGGAATTATGCAAACCACGTTTTAAAAAAAAGGTTTGAAAAGTTCAGGAGAATGTCACACAACTTGGAACAGAAGAACAAATGGAGTAAGGAATTACTATGGAAATTCTGTCACCTGTGCACAAACTTCCAGAGATTTCAGTAGCTTCTGAAGAGAAAAGGAAGGAAAGATTGAGATCTATATTGCATGATTTATGAATAGGAATATTGATTCAAAATAAAAATCTCATATTCTACTTATTCTCAGCCCAGTTCCTGCCAATAATCTAAAAGGAAAGCTTTCAGAATTTCACTACTTTTATTCACATAACAATAAAGCTGTTGAATAGAAAGGATTTCCAGTGAAGAGGCTTAAACTGGGATAATGTTCTCTGAGAAAAACTGTTTACAACCTGCCTGCAAAATGATCAGGCTTAAGGGCAATGGTTTGGATGAACATACTAATAGTTTGAATATATATGTAATAAAAAGAATGTCCCTGGATAAACCTAGGATTTTACATTAACATGTTGAAATTTGTGGCATATGAATTGAATAATTTATAAATTGAAATAATTTTCTGATCAAATTCATTTTTTGGAAAGCTGGGAAATTAGCAATGTCACTTATTTGATTATAAAATAAGAGGGCAAGCAAAATCAATTAAAATATAATATCAGTGACTGGCCATCGAACACTAATATGGAAATAATTCTTAATCAAGGAACAAAATTTAATATTTTGAAAGACATTTCCAATTTCAGAAAGAATTGAGAGTAAATATCCAATATTGAAAAATAAATAATGAATATCACAAAAAAAGGAGAATATTTCATAAAGATAGATCAAGATCATAACATAGCCCAGGTGAAGTTGTTCAAAATAAAGTAAGTAATACATTACTAAATAGTATTTGCAGACTGTGGAGACCAATGTCAAAAATATCTTTCACATTTTTAAAATACATATTTGTCTAGTTTTTCTCAGCCTCCCTAAACATATTGCATGAGGGTATTGGTGGTCTGTGCATTTTATCAAGTTCTTCTTATGACTTTGATGTCGCCTTTAGTTTCAGAGATAGTGCCTTAGATTTTATAAAACAAAGAGAGAAGTTCAAAGGTAACTGCTATAAAGAATATTAAGAAGCCATGTAGGATGGGACTGAATGAACAATTCATGTGTGGTTGGAAAAGTTTATATGAAGTTCCCTAAGGGAGAAGAAAAGGTAAAGAGCAAAGAGCAAGTTCATGGACTGACACTTTATTCCAGAAAAGCAAAAATGAAATCAATAATTTAGAGAAAGGTGCTCATAGTTCAGGAAAGAAGGTGCCAAAATTAAGCTTGTAAAGAACAGCTGAGCTTTGGGATGTGCCCTTATAACTTAATTCCATACTACTTTGGAATATTGCTTGAGCAGATTTTAGGACACAGCTCTGAATGACATTCAGGAAAAAAATATTAAAAAATGGCCACCATGCCCAGAGAACAGTGTCTGTTTTTTTTTTTTTTTTTTTTTTTTGGGTCATACCCGGCAATGCTCAGGGGGTTACTCCTGGCTCTGCACTCAGGAATTAGTCCTGGCGGTGCTCGGGGGACCATATGGGACGCCGGGGATCGAACCCAGGCGGGCACAGGCCGGCTGCGTGCAAGGCAAAACGCCCTACCCGCTGGGCTATAGCTCCGGCCCCATGAACAGTGTCTGTTATTCTATGTAACCTTGTAGGCTAATGAAGAGAAATTCCTCCCATTCTGTGACTCCTATTGTTTACCTGCATTCTTGCCTTTGTAAATGCCATAAAGACTTTGATCTTATCATTTGAGTATTTGCTACTTTATAATTTAAGCCACAGTCTTACTATATAATTGAAATTATTTAATAATGTGGCTAAACCGAAGGTCAGATCTGAGATAGTGCCTGGAATTCTCAAGAGAAGCAGGATTTAAAAAGCAATAAAACATCTCAAATAATTCAAAAAATTCTACTATTGAGTAAATTTAAGATACAGTGAAATAACGATTTCAGCAATGCTGAGCAGAAGAATATGAAAGGAAAAATGTCTATATAACCGCTGTAAAAGTTATCACTTTAGCAGTTTACATACCTGCTTCACAAGTTTACATTTATTCATATGGGAAACTACTGTTAAATAATTAAATTTTCAATTACATATGCCTTCAAGAATATATCACTTGCATAAAATGGAACTTCCCTGTGCTGCTGGGACATAATCTAGAAGACAGGAAGTTTCAGACAATTAGCTGGAAGAGGAGAATGGATAAATCATGGGCTTTTATGGCATAGAACTACCTGCAAAAGTACCACAAAGTGAAAGAGAGACGGCTGTGATTTTTAAAATATCATGCCATGCTTAAATTTCTGAGATTGCTACGACATCCGAGTGGAGGAAAGAACTAGAGAAAGTGACTTATTTGAGGTCTAGTATGGTGATGGAGTGGGGCAAAAACATCAGGCCCTGGCTAAATAGGTGGTAGCAGATATCTCAATTATATGGAGAGAGTCAATATATTAATAAAGTATTAAGTGAATCACTGTATCACTGTATCACTGTCTTCCCGTTCATCTTTGATTTGCTCGAGCGGACACCAGTAACATCTCCATATGACCTGTCTCATGCAAGTAGTGCCCGAGGGCACCTGCTTGCTCCAGGAACATAAAGAGCCTCAAACCATTCCATCAGGTCATGGGAATGAGGTCTATAATTGTTACTGGTATCTGGCATATCAAATACGACACAGGTAGCTTGCCAGGCTCTGCCGTGCGGGTAGCATACTCTTGTAGTCATCTCAAAATCCAGTATTTATTGATGAACTGCACGGCCGCATAAGGCCATGCGAGCTGGGCTGTGATAGATTAAGTGAATAATATTAATAAAATATTAAGGGAAACCTTACTATGTTTCAACTACTCTGTATTTTAGGAAGTAAAATTGACAGCCCTTGACATTTGACTGAATACGTCAGCTGCCAAAGAGTTACTAAGGATTTACTAGGGAGATAGGGAAAAGTGAAAACTACTTTTGACTCACAAGTTCTGATGACTCTTTGGAGGAGGAGTTTGAATTTGGCCTGGGATGAAAGGGGGACTTCTGATAGGCACATATTAAAGAGCAAGGATGGAAGTGGCCGAGCAGAACAATCAATCAAATCAAGGAAGGGTCTTTGGGGCACATGGTTCAAGTTAAAGAATATGAAACTGGCATGTCTCATGAGAGCCTACTGGTTTTCAATGAGATTAAACTGAATGTTTAGGTAAGGTATATACTGGAAAGATAGTCTAAAGGCATGACAAGTTGTTTCATTTTAACTCTGAGTGAAATGAATGGTCACTATATTCTTTCATGATAAATTCTTAACAAGAGACAAGCGTGATGTGCTATAGGGTGAATTCAACCTTTGTATAGTCAGCTACTTGATTTACAACCACATACCAATTACTCAGCGATGCATCTTTTACATACTAAGGGTATTTCTGAATGACTGGGTTTGCATTTTATAATTTACAGAGTATAATATCACTTGGAACAAGAATTTTATACTGTCTCAACACCTGACCATTTTTCTCCTATGTTAAATATTTTATATGAATCTGTTAGATCAAATTACCTAATAGTTTGCTAGAAAGATATTTTTACTTGTTCTGAATTACCACATTATTTTCTCCTGCCTTGAAAATGTGTATTCCATATTAAATACTAGTTATATTTCAAAGAAATCATTTGCATTAAATCAAATGGTGCATTCTTTTTCCTCTTCCAAAATCATAAAGCAGTTATTTAATCAAAAAGAAGACAGCACCAATTTCAGTTATTTCCTTTTTTTTTACGTGCAATATACATAATCCTATTAATAGCTCATTCAGTTCTACGGTAACATAATTAATGGTGTTAAAATATTTGAAAATCATTTTAAGACTAAGATTGAAAAGGTTTTTCTACCTATTTTCAATTTCTTCTTAATAGTATTTGTATTGTTCTCCCTTATGTTGTAGAGGGCTACACCTTTTAAACAAAAGTATAAATTCACTTTGTCAAAACCTGACTCAGAACAACTGTCTCTAGAAAATCTCCGAGAACTGACCTTCAGTTACATATTTTTTTTTTATCTACTTAGTACTCTTAAGTTCTGTGCTTTCTCAAAGTCTCCTCTATTATTTAGAAGTGACCATAAGCAGTAGCACTAGTCTTTCAGATTACCCCAACACCCTACTGTATACAAATAAAAATATCCATTCAATCATTATTGTGATGGTAAGACACCTTTTGTAAAATTTCTTGTGTGAGACAGTGCCTTTGAGGTTGGCAGGGAGAGCTATCAAATATATAAACAAGCTCTGGTCCTGCTCACTATGTCTGCATTCTTCTCCTCACTACTTTCAATAATATTAAATGTGTTACTTGTTTGGAAAATAGAACTGTAGCTGAGAATGGAATGCCCATTACTAGAAGAATGGCTGATACGGAACGCAGGCGCAGACAAGCAGACGATCCCCCAGAGGACCCTGCTCTCCATTCACTGCTCAGTCCCCAGACACATGGACAGAACTTAGGGCTATTTTGTTAGAATTCTTGTTTGTTGTTTTGGCTCTTGTCCTAGATTTATCAGAGGTGCAGTCTCTTTAGCCCAAGTGCTCACAGGTCAATAACTACATAGCCTTATTGATCAATCTCTATTTTTCTATACACTTGTGATGAAAAACTCTCCACTCTATGTTACCTTTGGTATTCCTTGTACAAAATGTCAGTGTTTCTGTGATCCATACAGACAACGTATTTGTATTTTTCTCCTTTGTTAATCTTTTCATAAGATATTGATCTTTCTGTGAGCCACACAGACAAAGAGCTATTTTATGGTTAAAAAGGAAAAAAAACAAGAAAGCACAATGGTAAATGCGGCTACAAAACAGATGCATAATACTGCTTTCCTAGGCCACACTGTTGACTAGAAAAGTCGGCCTATAGTTTTAGCAAGTTCTGTATGACTTATTGGTGTGTTACCTGAACACAGACTGTTAGCTATTAAAGCCCCAGTTCAAAACTACTCTAAAACTACTTTAGTGGACTGTCTTCAAGCTGAAACAATGCTTAAGGTAACTTTGCTTAAGGTAATGCAAAAAGTGTTAGAGGTCAGGGCAAAACAGAGCAAGACAGTTTTCCCTAGTAGGGATCACAAAAAGAGTCATTAGCAGCAAACTATAAAATCTTAGACCTACTGGGGACTAGGAGCTGATACTGAAAGTTGTAGAAATACCTCTTCACTAGAACACCTTTGAACACAATATTTCGAATACTTGGAATCCAGAAAGAAATAAAGATTCTTAAGGAAAGGAGTTAGTAAATTAAGACAAAGGAAGCAAAAAGAAGGGCTGAGTGTGAAGGTCAGCTCTCTTTCCCTTCGGGTTGTGCATTTTCTACAAGAAGAAGCTGAATAGCTAACAAGGAGGAGGCATTAGAAAACCAGTGATAAAAGAGCTGCCTGCTAGACCAGCAATTAATAATACGGAAGTCCTCAAAATAGGCTGATCATTACCCATCGGTTATTCTTGAAATATGATCTGGTCTGATACTAAGCTGCCTGGGACACATATTTCTTAGGAAATCACCAAAAGGGAGAGACGCATAGCCGATATTCACTCCCAGTCTGCAGCAATGATGTGTCCAATCACCATGAATCAGTCCCCTGATCTGCAGTCCTTCTTCCTCTCCCTTGCTCAGCACACTGTGATTCTAGACTTTCACTAAGGGATCAAGAGTAACTATTAAAAAACCCGATTTATTTTTAGGTTTTCTGTGTAGAAAGATTATATAGACAGGAAGACATTCCAGACTCATAGAACCTCAGTAGATTTGATTATAAAAGACGTAAAAATACCAAATCCTCCACAAGTACGCAGTGAGTGAGAGCCTGGCGGCTGAGACACTGGGGCCTCCCTTAAGCCTTTTAGTATTCTATGCACACATGCTAATCAATCAATTAAAGGTAATAGTTTAAATTTGTGGTTTTCAACCTTTTTATACATCTGGACTGATGAAAATGGAAATATTTCACATACTGCTAAGTTACACATAAAAAACATTATTCACGAAAGATCAAACTTGAGGCCCAGAGAGATAGTACAGCAGTGTGAATCCTAGCCTTGCCCATGACTGACCCAAATCCCAATCCTGGAACCCCACAAACCTTACCCAAAATCCTTCAGGAGTGATCCCTGAGTTCAGATCCAGGAGTTATCATTGAGTGTAACCAGGTATGAGTACACCCCCCAAATAAAAAAGTTAAAATATTTTTAAAGAAAATAATTTATGTATTTAACAGTATTTTATGTATTAATTTTTAATCTAACTTTACAAAATGAACATTGTAATCCAGGCATAATGTATATTAAGTAACAACAACTTTTCACAGCCAGATGGAAAATTTCTGAGGACCAGGCCCAGTTTGAGGAGTGATGCTTGAAAATCTCTTGTTTAAATGATAATTTTAGTGTTCTTTCGTTTTTAAGTATACCTTAGGGAGAGCTAAGGAAAGAAACTCAAGCAAGACAAAACTGAAAAATGCAGGAGCATACAGGTGGTTTGAGACTTTATTGCAGCTGCTTCTAAATATAATTTCAAGGGACTTTTGAATATTTTCCAATACAAAAGTAAAAGAGGAAATAAAGGGCATGGAGGAGGTGAAAGGAAAATGAAGCAAAGTGCATGAAGAGCCTCTCTCCTGCTATCTCGACCAAATGAAGCAGAAGAGCAGATAATTTAGTGTTTCTATTTCACCATCCCTGGTAACTTTAGCAGTTAGTGTTTACTGTAAAATATGTAACCAGTAAGTGAAGTTGACATTGACCTTGGCAGAGATGTTTAATAACTCTCTACCCTTCTCCAGTGACCCTCCTTGAAGAAACTAACCACCAAAGAAACTGCTTTCCTCTGTTCCTTCAAATTATCTGAAGTTTGCAAAATGTATTTTTGCACCTCAGAGAGCTATTAAATTAAATATAGCAAACATATTAATATTCTAAAATGGAATTTATGGTATAGAATAAATTCTAGTTCTTCATATGAATATATATATATGTAACAGATGCACTCAAGGGGAGGGGAAGCTTCAATGGGGTGTGTGTGTGTGTTTACACACATATGTAAATCTATATAAAGATGAATTCTCATTAAAGATCAAAAAGATATATGTCAAAGGTCTAGAATTACTTAAAACATTCTTTTTTACTATGAGGGAAGAATAAACAAGTTGAAACAATTAAAATACTAAAAGGCATTATTTCTGTGGTGGTCATTTTTAAAATACAACAACTTACCCTATCTATAAAAAACCATACTCTGAAGTGAAGTATTTCCCCAAAATTATCATGTAAAAAAGAGAATATATTCCCATAAACTATTTACTGAGACTTTTTTTTTTTTTGCATCACACCTGGCAATGCTCAGGGGTTACTCCTGGCTCTGCACTCAGGAATTACTCCTGGCAGTGCTCGGGGGACCATTTGGGATGCCGGGATCGAACCCGGGCTGGCACAGTCCAGCTGCATGCAAGGCAAATGCTCTACCCGCTGGACTATCGCTCCGCCCCCTGTTTACCAAAACTTTCTGCTAAAGCTATTTGACATACAAACCTTCAAAAATCTTAAATGTTGTCAAAACATCTTCAAATTCAGAACCTGCAAACCTGAGGTAGTGAGTGTCTTCAGAGAGTGGTGAGAGATTAAAATAAGAAAGAAATAGTCAATGGACACAGCAGGGTGACATGGGAACATCAATTCTGAGAAAACTGAATTCTAGGTTGAGTTCATTGCCTCCCACCAAGTTTTTTCCTCCAGGTTATTGGTGGTTTAACCCACAGATATTTGTGAGTCAGGCAAAGTTGTATTAAGCATTTGCTGTGTCCCAAATGTATCCTCTGCTAGGTCTTTGGGAAATGAAAGATATTTCCACAGCTGGTAAAAACCTGGTAAAGCAACTCTAGCTGAGTCAGATTACCCTGTTTTTCATGGATTGTAAAAAACCTAGAATTGAGGCTTTTAGCATGGAATGTTAAAGGAAGAAGATTCCATTTGTATTCTAGGAGCAGGTTATTAGCTGTTAAGCATCAAAGAGCATTGATGTTTGCACGATAAACATGAGAAAGCCAAATTTTTTGTATTTCAATACTTACTTATCTCTGAATATATTACCATTTTATATTAAGAAACCCTTGGTATAAGTGGTTAACTACATACAGCCAGGCTCCTTGCAGTTTTGCTACTTTAAATATGCAGTTTTGCTCTTTAAATATGCAGGAAGAAATAGCACCTCCACAAGACAGCGAGTGAGAGTTTAGGGTTCTATTATCTCTATAGTCTTTATCCAGCCTCAGATTTCGAAGCTAAAATTTGTTTTATGAGGGGTTGGCAATGACTTTCCTTACTGCTTTTTATCAAGTGTGAAGTCCTGTGTTAGATTCTAAAACCACAGCAGAAACATGACAAATATGATAGACAACGGTTCAAGAGATATGAAGTTTTCTTCCCTATTTGAATCACCAATTTTGAATGAAAGATGTTTTGGATTAAGGGATCTTAGTCATATATTCAGGTTAAAATAAAAAAGTGATTCTTTTGAAACCACAATCATAGTCCTAACGTAATGAGCTTTTCTTCCTCCCTCTCCTTATTCCTTCATACTCAAGCATCAGAAAGGTGATAGGACCAATGATATGGGAAAAAAATCATCATTTTTCTTATAAAAGTTAAAAATGTTGGGGCTGGAGTGATGGTACAGTGAGTAGGGCATTTGCCTTACATGTGAACTACTCAGGTTTGATTCTGGTATCCTATTTGGTCCCTGAGCACTGCTAAATGTGATTCCTGAGGGAGAGATATGAGTAATCCCTGGTCATTGATGGGTGTGGCTCCAAAACAAAAGCTTAAAATGTTATGACTAATTTTTAATTGTAACCAACTATGGAGAAATAAATGCTCCTTCTTGTTAAAATAAGGGGGTTCTGATTCTTTGGGACATATCCTGTGTGAGGTTATTCCCTATGGCTGAAATAACCGGGCAGAGAGCTTTCCCTAAATTCTAACAGGCCCAAATTTTCTAACTGCTGCCATCTGGGTTCTTTAAAATTAGTGAAATGACCTCATTGACAGCCAGAAAACAAGTACATGGGGCAGCCTAGGAGATCTTTTCAAACTTGACACAGACCTAACACAGGATGGTAAGAACTGTGACCCTGGGACATCTTCCAGACATGTTTAAAAGCAGCACCAGGAAAACAGGAATACCGCATATGGTAACGGCAAAGTCACACGTGGTGCCAAAGCCTGTTCAAACAAGAATAACCTTGGACCACAGGTTTCTACTAGGTCTGCTGAACTTTGGCCCTCACAACTTCAGCTAATAACTGAAACAAAACAAAAAACAAAAACCCAAACATGTCTATAGCCTCATAGGTGAGCACAATGAGCTGCTGTGATTGGATACTGTGATCACCATGACCCACCCATTGCTGCTCAATCCAGTTGGTTTGACATCACATGGGCTGTCAGAAACCAGGAGCAGTGCAACTGGAGCAAAGCCTAGGTGTGCTAGAAGTCAGAGTTGGGCACTTGTGGCAGCAAATCCCCAGCAGCCTTTCAGGCTGTAGCAAACCCAGACCCACAGGCATTCATACGAGATCTTGCTCTCCTGATCGTTGCTCGGTCAGCTCATACTCAAAATCCTACTTCCAGCTCCTATAGAGCTTTAGGAAAATCAAAGAAAGCTTTCATTCTCATTGATCAACGGGGGTCAAAGTCCAAGAAAGTTTTCAAGTACAACAGAACTTTCTAACCAGCCTAAGGAATAAGGCAACAATCCCTTCCATTTTTATTTTCTTTTTTATTGAAATCAAAGACACTGGTATAAGGAACCATCAATAATCTTGAAGAATTTTTGATGAACAAAAAAGATTAGAAAACTCATTAATTGAATTAAGGCAAATAAGTCAAATGGAGTATCAGAAATACTAGAAACAAAATAAGGGAGCAGACATATTGCATGAGGTCAAACTTTTAGCCCTTGATGTAAAGCAAATTACTAAGGGTGTATAGGAGACTGGTGTGTAGGAGAGGGATGGATTGACTAGGGATGTGCATTGAGAGGGTGGCACCTCGATGGCAGTTGTGGGGAAATGCTGAGGTGCCCTGCATAAAATCTGGGAGCTGGGTCAGAGGTCCCCTTCTGCCCCAGGGGATAGGCAGCCAGCAGATGGAGAAAGATGCAGGAATCCAGCGAAGTTTTAAAATGCTTTAAAATGATTTACTTATCACAGGTTCAGGCATACAAATCAGCAATAGGTAAAACCCTGTGCTTAGGATTCCCAGCTAGGACCCTGGCCACGTGTAGGCCAAGATGGCGGCCACCACGTGTTAAGGCCCTATAGAGAGGAGACACAGACAAGGCGCCAGCAGAAAGAGGGAGAGTGACTCAAGAAGAGTGCGAGCCCCAAAAAGAGAGGCCAAAAGTGAGATCAAAGAAGAGAGGAAGCAGGAGAGTTTTATATCCCTGCCACTCAGACTTCCCGCTTTTATGGGAAGCCAAATGGGTCAAATGCCCTCAGGTAATTTCTCCCATGACCTCACCTAGGTCCTTTTAGATGTTAATATCATGAGCTAAGAGCTGCCTCTGAAATGCCCTTACAAGGTAGAGAAAAGGGGGGTTTCTGAGAGGGTATGCCTCTGTACCAAAGACTATACTAATGCCAAGTCTTCACAAGCATCTGTCTTTACTTCATGGTAGTTTTGTATTTTAGTTGCCTTTGAGTTATTGGGGAGCCATGCTTGCTTGCTTGGAAGAAAACAGCATTTCTCTCTGGTCTAATTACTTAGAGATCCAACATGGCCAGGCAAATATGCCGATAAGATCTAGTTAGTCAGTCCCATGATGATTGTGGCAGCATGAGAGAATATTTATACCAACCAGTAGAGAATACATGGTCAGATAAACTGCCACATTTAAACTACCGTCCTATCTACTAAGTGACTTGCAGGAGGCAATCCAGGGCAGATGCAGAGGCTCCGGGCAGCTATAGTGCAACAGGCAGTGATGGTGCAATAATTTGATGTATCAAGACACTGAAAACAACCTCTATTATAACCATGTTACCTGATTGTCAGTAAAACATTTTAAATTGGAATAAATGAACTTTAAATTTTCTCTCATCTTCATTTCTATTCAACCTCATAACCCTCTTTTACGCTCATAAGCAATTCTTGCATTATCGTATTGCCATAAAATGTGATTTTCCAACAATTTATAAATTCTACCTTTTATATAAGACAGACTATATGTCATAAATAAGAGACAAATGAAAAATAATTTTTAAATGAAAAGAACTTAAGATACATGCATAATTACATTAAGAGAAACAATCTGCATCAGAAGAATATGAAAAGGGGAGGAAGAGAGAAAGAATTGTTTATAGATGTAGTAATAGTTAAGAGCGACCTCAGTATGGGGAGGGGAATATGTACACAAACCAGAATCCCAAACAGATACAATCAAAGAGAAGAATACCAAGATACAGTATGATGAAAATGGCAGGAACAAAATAGGAGAGACAAACTCCTTAAAGCAGAAAGGAAAAAAAATAAGGAGTCATGTCCAAGGAAACAACATAAATTTGAAAATAAATAGAAGCAGAATGAGAATGCAATGATATATTTAATGTAGTCATTGACAAGAACGTCAAGGCAAAAAAAAAACACGTTTTTTATGTTACCACTTAGACTTGAGGGTAAGATAAAAACACATTCTTAGGTAAACAATAGCTGAGGACATTTGTTGCCTCCAAACCAGCACTGCAAGGAATACTAAGTAGTCTTCTTTAAAAGTAAAAATCCCCATTTGCAATCAGAAAGACACATAAAAGTCATAATATGGGGGAAAATATGGAACTTTTTAAGTGCTCACAGATTGAGATCTAAATGCACATGCTTTAAACTGAAAGGGGTATAAACTTAGAATTTCAGATACAAACTACAAGGTGACTTCAAAGTAGAAAAAGTTAGGAAGTAAAAATGGAAGATGCAGAAAACTTGATTAAAGGTAGTGTCAAAGTACATAGAAAATAAGAAAAAACAAAAAATGATGTCAAATTGCAAATATAATCAGATACTTTTAGGGAATAAGTTCATTTATATTGATAATTTCACTAAATGCCAATGAACTGAATTCCCCAAGACAAAGGCAGAGAGTGAACAAAAAATGGATTAGGAAACAAAATACAAACTTTTTGCTATTTATAAGAAACACGTGTACTCTTATAAACACAGGCTCAGAGTAAAGGTTTAGGAAACAAATACACTGGCAAATGGTAAAACTGAAAAGCAAGTGACCATACTTTTATTTGACCAAACAGTATTCAAACTCTTGAAGGTAATAAGATGAACATTACATATGGATTAAATAATTAATGGAATTTTAAGTGCTTAAGGTGGTCAAATCACTTAGGTGATCAAGAATTATTAAGACAGCTTCACTATTATTCACATATGCACCATAGTGGCAGAAAAGTTCATAAAGCAAATGCTAATGGACCCAAGGAAAAACATCACAATTATAGTGGGAAACATAAACATCCATTCTGTCAGTAGACAGACATATTAGAGAGGAAGTCAATAATAAAATTAGAGCCCTAAGGGAGGAATTGGAAGAACAGGGATTACGGCTGTATAGGATCCTCCACCTCTCAAAAGGCAAATGCATAGTTTCTTCCAGTGCACATGGAACAACTGCCAGCACAGACCATCTGCTGAGTCAAAATATGAGTGTCCATAAATTCCTACTAATAACAATCATGCTAAACTTTAGACTATAATGCAATGAAGGTAGAAATTGTAAGAAGCTGGGAAAAGCTTAATATTTGAAAAAATACTGTTAAGTAATCATTGTGTCAAAGATGAAAGAAGTATAAAAAAAGAAAGGAAAAATGTTTCTGAAACTGTCTCACAAACAAGAATTAAGACACAAAGGATCAGAACATATGAAACACAAATAAGTACTAAGAAGGACTTAATAGCTATCTCTTCTTATGTCAGGAAATGAGAAAGAACTCAAAGAGCCTAAGTTCATGTCTTAAGAAACAATGAAAAGAATAAGTTTGATAAACTGTTAGTCTCATGAGTGAAAAAAAGAGAAAACACAGACGAGAGAGGCAAGGAGAAACACTAACATGTACCTCAGAAATACAAAAGATCATGAGTGATTACTATGAACTGCTAAATGCCACTAAATTAGAAAACATTAGAAATGCTTGAATCTATAGAATCATATGCAGTCCAAAGAAAGAAGGAAGTAGAAAACCTGATTAGACCAAGTAAAATATGGAAGCTGAAACGAAAAACAACAAAACACACCACAAATAGAAGCATAAATCCTTACATGTTTACTAGTGAACTCTAACAAACCTTCAAATATTTAACACCTATATGTCTCAAAAAAAAAAAAAAAAAAGAGTGGTGCTCCTGGGATAAAACCAGAGCAATGGCAGAGCTTGTCAAGCTACAGGTGGTGTATTTGATATGACAAAACAGTAACAATAACGGACC
Organism: Cryptotis parvus; assembly: GCA_021461705.1. Taxonomy (NCBI): domain Eukaryota; kingdom Metazoa; phylum Chordata; class Mammalia; order Eulipotyphla; family Soricidae; genus Cryptotis; species Cryptotis parvus. The sequence goes on from JAJIBD010002723.1 coordinate 45,559, forward strand.
TCATTTCCAACAAATGGAGACATTACTGGTGCTCACTTGAGCAAATTAATGAACAACAGGAAGACAAGTGACATATTCCTCAAGCTCTTCCAGAAAACTGGTAAGCATTTTATAAGTATAGATGGTCTACTGAATGTGGTAGAGCTACCTGTTCTGTATAGTATAGAATGGATTTTATTTCTCCTAAATGTTTTAAAACCATAAATAGGAGAGTTTAAAGCTTTCAGAGTTATTTGAATAACACTTATTTGAACCCTAACTCTACCTCTTACCAATTCTCACCTAGAGCAATTTATTTACTCTAATGTTTAATATGTTTATCCATAAATTAGGATATAACAGAACTGGTCAGTGGATTAACTAAGATAACACTACCTAAAGCAGTAATACTTTCAATTTGCCTGGGATGTTGACATTCTAATATTTCTATAATATAAGTCATGAAACTAAGATTATTTTTTGTTATAAAAAATATTCAATTTCTATGTAGAAACAAAGCAGGAGACTGCCAGTAGTTATAAATTTTACTGAATTGCCCTACTGTTAAAGAATATTGAAAATCATACTGCCAATCTTTTGGAAATTATCTGACCATTTCATATATTTACCGACTGGATCACACAGGATGTCAAAAGATCATGTGGCCGCCCACCTACAAGATGGTCAGACTTCCTTGTCAATACCCTGAAGGAACGGTTTGAAGCTCTTCATATTCCTGAATCAACCAGATGCCATTGGGCTACATTGGCACGTGATAGGGTCCAATGGAAATGTTACTGGCTCCCGCTTGAGCAAATCGATGAATAACGGGATTCAAGTGATCAAATGATCAAGTGATCATTTACTTTTCTATTGAAATTCTATACACTTTGAAATAATCCTGCTGTATCCAGCCCAATGTATTTTAAAATATTGGAAAAATAAGCCAGAGATTCTTACACATAACATGTGAACTTACTGAGAAACAAAAATTTACAAGAGCACTGTCTTTTGTCTCATTACAGTAAGATGAGTTACCTGGTTGCATCTCAAAAGTCATCAGAATATCCTGGGGCAAAGAGACAGTATAGCTGATACCACTGACTTTTTGTACTGCCCACACAGGTTCAATCTCTGGTACCCCATATGTTCCTTGAGCACTGCCAGAAGTGATCCCTGAATGCAGAATCAGAAGTAAACCATGAGCACTGCTGGGAGTGATCCCCAACACATAAACAAAACAAAACATTGTCAGGATATCTGAATTCTAAATTCCAGACACTTATATACTGACACACTATCTATCATAATCAAGGTACAATACATATTTCTGCAATAAAGATCTCTTGGCTAATGTTCAAATATTTGTTTTGAGCCCCAAAGAACTAGAACTAAATCATACTTTTGAAATCATCAGAATATTTCAGGCCTGTTTCATAAAATGCTACAGTTCAAGGATAGAGGGATGCTTAAAAATTCTCTTATATACTGTATAAGAGATATAGACAAATCTTTGGAAAGAGGAGAGAATTATGACTATAGACAAGAAATCAACTGATGTCCACCATTTCACTTATTTTACTGTCTTTCTTTTAAAAAAATTATGTTTTAGAGTTACCATAGGCATAATCTGAAGGATGCCACATATAAAAATGATTCTTTTTGGCATGGGATACTGTATTGAATATAGCACATTTATAAGAAACTAAATTACTACTACTTATTGCTTTCTATGAGGCATTTATATGATATAAAATGTCAGGAGTATCAAATATCTATAGTAAAAGCAGTCTGTAATAAAGGAAGGTAACAGGCTTTATGTGATAGGATGATTATCATCTCTACGTATAATCTTTGTTTTGTTCAACTAATATACAGGTGTTGAGCACACTTCATGTGAAATTTAATTGGCATGCTGCAAAAAAACCCTGTCCTTAGAATTTCTGGAAGGTCAAATTATTATAATCAATTAAAAAGATGGTATAAGGAACACATTGTAAATACTGTAGGAATTCAGAAAAGAAGAGTTGTTTATTGGACAGTAGACAGGTAAGATGACCTTCTTGGAAGAAAAAATTTTACCCAGGAACTTTGAACCAGGGTAAAAACAAAGTGGCCATGGAAAGGAGGAACCAAACTATTTGAAGAGTAAAGAATGCAAAAGAACAGATTAAGTGAATAATTCAGGAAAACAATTGCTGTGTTTGAAACTGGTAAAAACTTAAAATTTGAATAGGTAGATTTAAACAAGCTAGAATAAATTCTGAAGCTATAATTTAATCTTGATGGAGAAATCTTGGGTAATAGAAAAGTTTCTTTACACTGAAAAATCAGTTGGGCTCAGTGTATGTGTGTGTGTGTGTGTGTGTGTGTAAACTATCGATCAAAATTTAAGAGTGTCAGAGAAGAAAGTAGAATGATTTAAGTATAATAATACTGAAGACTCTGATAACCATTGAAACAGTGTAATGTTGGAAAAATAATTACTTGTACCTAGATCTTCTGAACTATAAATGAGATTAGAGTTATTGATGTGAGGATTAAGCAACATATTTTGCAAAAGGCTAAAATGTTTGTTACACTTAGTAGGAATTTAAGTATTGTTAGTTCTCTATTTCACTAAAGTTTTCCTAGAACATCCCATTTTAGGCAGCTAGAAATGGAAAGTTAGATTCAAGTTCAGTGGTTGTGTTACAGTCTAAATCCTGTGTCCCCACCAAATGTTGTGGAGACATTTATATTAATTAATATTAATACAATATTAATTATATTAATTCCATTGTGATGGAATCAATATTATTAATTAATTCCAGTGTGATGGTGGAATTAACTAATTCCAGTGTGATGGTGCTTTAAAGTGGTGTCTTTGAGAGATGGTTGGGTGGGGTGAGTAAAGCTCTTATACTTGTCCTCATAATATACTTAAGAGAATTCCAGTGGTGCTTTTGTTACATGAAGTCACAGTGAGATGGTCATCAACAAGGAAGCTCCAAATTGGCCCACACCATGATCTTGGGATTCTCAGCCTTCATTGTCAGAAATAAATTTATGTCACAGATAAGTCATCTTATAGCGTTTTTTGTTATAACTGCCCAAAGTGCTTAAAACAGTCCAGAAATAAGGCAGATTAGCATGAAGAAAGAGGTGGAAGAGGTGTGTCTTTTTTTTTTTTTGAAGCATAGGAGATCTGCAGCAGGGAAGTGATTGCATAAGTGAAGAGAAAGTTCATAAGCAAGTCTGGCAGAAACCTGAAACGAATAAAAAGAGGAGTTGAATTAAGACGTATAGTAGACTGGAGGCATGTTTTCTTCAATATTTAGAACCTAAAGAGCTCTTTAACACAAATTTTTTAAATTATTGTTATTATTATAAGGAATGACAAGAGAGTAAACTCTTGATAAGTCACTGTCATCAAGTGAAGCTAAAAAATAAATAAATAAGAGTCTATCAAGGAAGAAGTCAAACTATCACTATTTTCAGATGACATGATATTATACCTAGAAAACCCTAAACTCTCTAGTAAAAAGTTCCTAGAAACAATAGATACCTATAGTAGAGTGTCAGGGTACAAAATCAATACCCAAACATCAATGGCTTTCCTATATACAAACAACGAAAGAGAAGAAAGGGTTATTAAGAAAATGATTCCATTCACAATTGTGCCACAGAAAATCAACTACCTAGGAATTAGTTTAACTAAGAATGTAAAGGACCTGTACAAAGAAAACTGCAAAATGCTGCTTCAAGAAATAAAAGAGGACATGAGGAAATGTCACAAGACATAGAAGGGCAATCAGACTGTTTTCTTCAGGCAGACGTACTTGGTGGGCTGCAGCTCCAGACCCCCAAAGTCTTATCGCTACTTGAGATTCCTTTGTAACTTAGGAATGGGGCCCCATAGTGCTGACAAGTATCCCTGGACTGTGAACGCTACGTGATTTGTTCACTACTACCAAAAATACCTTGTCAACAGATACTCCACCTGTCACAGAAGGCACAGAGAATCAGGGTCTTTAAATAAATGCTTCTAACAACTCTATTCACCTAGAAAAAATTAAAAATTACGAGCTAACAAAAATGCAATTCATGTGATGACTTTTAATAAAGCCAAATGCCAAACATTGGCTTCCCTTGATTTGGAAAATGAATAGATAAACATTTTTGCAATGACCTGAGGCTTGGATAGAGAGAATAAATAAATTATTGACACAGAGGAATAGACCACTCTCAATCCACCATTGGTCTTTTCATTCTTTGTGGAGCAGATGGTCTAAATAAAGCAGCCAAAAATAACAGGTGGGCTTTTATTGCATTAAGCCACTGAAAACACTAAGCATCTACAGTTTAATCATGTTTAAAATTTTAAGCTTTGAAACCACCTTTGAAAATAATATTCTATATAAAACACCTTTGTCCATCTTACAAAATACAAGTACAAATATGGGTGTGAACACAAATTTAGCAACAATAAACAAGTGACAGATTGGAAGAAATAACTGCTCTTTATGGAAATGGTTTAACACAGGGTTGTTAAACCATGTTGCTGGTCTCTAACTAATATGGAGAATATCACTTCTTCTGGGATCAAACAACAAAAGCTTTAGACTGTCATTTTTGCCATTGCTATGACTATCTCACGTGTCCTATAGATTTCCATCAACAGTATGGACAGCAACTAAAAAGGCCTTAAGTACATCATCCTTCCTACAATTTTTTAAATGCGAATGTTGGGTTGTAGTCCCTAAATAGCTATTCCATATCATGCTATGTTTCTGCTAGAGTTTGCAACTACGTCTCCTTATTTCTGTTTGCAATCTCTCACATTCCCAGAATAATGATCATTAACATTTTCAAGAGTAACCTTCAGAATCTGTGCATGCATATCGACAGTTGAAGAAATACTCAAACTTTTAAACCCACCATGAATTTTAAGAATCTTTTACATTTATAAAACATTCTTCATCTTTCTTGAATAATTTAAAACCACAGATATCTTCCTGAGTATGAAGCTTGAAATATAAAATTTGAGATGATGTCTCTACATAATGTTTGCAACTTGCTTTAAAAAATCTTTTATTGTGTTACTGATTTACTATGTCCTCATTTAGGTATGTCCTATTTTATTTAGTCATTGCCAAAATAGGCATAATTATTACTATTGATTATCACTCAAATAAAGTTTCAAGTGAGGTTCTTATATACACTTATTTTGTACACTGTACATATATTTTTACAGGGTTTAGTGACAGATAGTTCCAATCAAAATTTTCTTGGGTTTTAATTTAAAAGCCTGTTTTCAAAACCTCTTCAGTTATTTTCCACTTTCAATTATTCATGCTGTACTTTTATTTCAATATAAAGTATTTATTTAGGCGACTACTACATCTCTTATTCTTTTAGATCTGACTGCACTTGGGAATAAATTAAAATACGTGTTGTTGTTGGTAGCATATGAGACAAGGAAGGAGATATGATAAAGAGAATAAAGAGTGCAAACTATCACCCAATAACTCAGACAGTGTCAGCTCTGTCACTAAGACATATTAATTGGCAGTAGTAATAGATCTTATGATGATAAATCACTTGATGATGTGTCTCTAGGGAGTTAATTGTCAAACAACATCAACTTTATGTAAGTTCAATACAAACATAGACCTTGCAAACAATATAGAGAACAGATATAATTTTACTCATGTGTTACATACATATATATGTATGTATGTATGTATATATATATATATATATATATATATATATATATATATATATATATATATATATATATGAGAGAGACAGTGTGTATATGTGTGTGTGTGTGTGTGAGCCCAGCGGGTAGGGCGTTTGCCTTGCATGCGGCCGGCTTGTGCCGGCCTTGGTTCGATTCCCGGCATCCCATATGGTCCCCGAGCACCGCCAGGAGTAATTCCTAAGTGCAGAGCCAGGAGCAGCCCCTGAGTATTGCCGGGTGTGACCCAAAAAAGCAAAAAAAAAAAAAAAAAGAGGTTGGAGAGATAATGCAGGGCTTAAGGCGCAACTTGTCTTTCACATTGCCTAACTCTGGTTAGACCCCTGCCACTGTTACAATCACTCGAGCTCTGCCAGGCCTATGTCCTTAGCACTGTCAGCACTGCTGGGTTTGGCTCAACTCCTTTCCTAACTCTCTTGTTCTCATAGCCTTTAGACTGTACAAGAAATTCGCCATCACTAGTGTGGAAGAAGGGAAATCGTTTGTAAACTGAGTAAAAAGGGTTAATTGTATTTTGAATAGAATTCAAACGTAATAACTTAAAATAGTATATACATGCTGATTTTGAATATGCATTCTTGGAACCATATAATATCACACTGCAATTTCGTGTCAATAAAAATGCTTGTAAAACACTGCCAAGAGAAATTTATGATAGCAAATAGGAGAAACTATGACAATTTAGTATTGTGGTAGTTGGAATGAGACTTTACAAACAATAAACACAAAAATAAAAGAAATAAAATTTTAATCCTTAAAGAAGATTTGTACAAAATGAGATACATCTTTCAAAGACAACTTTTCATGTAAAAAGTACACAAATGGTAGTGAGTATTACTGGGCACCTGCCAAGCATTGCTTGGTAAGACCCTTACACCCACAAAAATCTTGTCCTAATTTTACAAAACCATTTAAATTTAATTAAATACCTTTCATCAATAAATACATTTTAATACATAAATTACAATAGTAAATAAAATCATTTAGTTTCTATTTCTTTGAATACAATTTGTAAAAAATTTACTGGGTACCTAGCACTATCTTGGGTATAATTTTAATCTATTTTAACTGATACAGTTGCAGTTCTCTAAGACAGTGACTTAAAGCTTGAGGACCAGAGTGATAGTCCAGCAGGTAGGGTGTTTGCCTTGCACACAGCCCACCCAGGTTCATCCCTGCATCCCATATGGTCCCTGAGCATCGCCAGAAGTAATTCCTGAGTGCAGAGCCAGGAGTTACCTCTGAGCATTGCTGTGTGGATCCCAAAAAGCAAAAACAAACAAACAAATAAATTTGCAGGCATTGACTCTATCAATCTGTAAGTTTCAAAGGGTTCATTCACAGCTTTTCTATATGTCTCCATTTCTATATACAATGATTTACTAAAGAGAGGATTCCGAGATTAAGAATCCATACCACAGAAATCTATCCAGATACTGTGAGACAAATATTAAAAATTATACACTAAATGAAATACTAGTTATTTTTGAAGGGTACCACATTAAACTATAGACTATGTGGGAAGGATTAGGATTGAGGGAGGGCCACTAAACAATTCTGGAGGTAAACAGACATTCTGGAGGAAGGTTTGGTGTTGGAATGAACAATGGAGCAGAATTAACAATCCTGAGTTAAATACTCAGATTAATGTGCAGTAGTCTTCAACAGGGATCTAAGAGCATGAAGTGGAGCAAAGAAAATCTCTTCTGCAGATGGTACTAGGAAAAATGAATTGTCACACCTATAACAATGAAACTGAAAATGCATCTTATACCATCACAAAAGTTAATTCAAAGTGGGTTAAAGACCTCAAGATACAACAACCCCATTCAAAAATGGTGAGAATAGATGAACAGACACTTCCTCAAATTAGTCGATGGATAGACATATGGAAAAGTGCTCATCAGCATTTATTTTGAGGAAATGCAAATCTAGACAATGAGATATAGCAGTGAGAATGGCATATATCAAAGTCTGGAAACAGTGGTGGTGGGGTTGTGATGAGAAAAGAACCCTCATTATCTGTTGGTGGAAGCATTGTCCGGTTGAACCTCTGTCAGAAGCAATACGATATCTCCAATAAAGTAACAGCAAAAAGTTCTGCGTGACCCATGATACTACTTCTTGCCATTTTCCCCAAACACAAAAACATTAATTCAAATGAATATATGCACCCTTGTGTCACTGTACTGTTTATTATACTAGCCTAGATATGGAAACAACCCAAATGCTCACCATGCATGAATGGACAGGAAGTTCTGGTATATATGCAAAATGGAATACTAACAGCTTTAGAGAAAAAGTATGCAATTCACCACTACATAGATGGAACTTGAATTAATCATCTTAATAAAGTCAGTCACAAGCAGAGGGACAGATACAGAATGTTCTCTCTAATATGTAGTACTGAAAGCACACAGTAAAGGAGCAAGAAATGGCTAAAAACAGCAAACCGGAGAGTTGGTCCACTGAACGCAATTTATGGGATAGTACTGGTGTGTGAAAAGGAGGGGCCTTTGGGACCATAGAGGAGGAAATTGACACCCTGGCAAAGGTGTTGAAATAATGTGTGCATGAAACTCTCGTTAACAGATTTGTCCCTCATAATGTATTTTAAGGCACGATTCTTTTTAATATTTTAAACATAAAATGTTTGGTAGGAATATGTGTAGAGAAAATGGCAGTCTTTTAGGTTATACCCATGCTTATATTTTTCCCCTCTGACCAAATGCTAGAATACTGTTTTTCCGTTCCAACTCACCTTTCTTACAGACCTCATTTTAAGAATCTGTATTTTTATGTCTTTCTAAAAAAGTAGTTGACATGCTACTGCTCTCGTATTCATCTAGAACACAGGAAATATCCTCAACAGAAAAATTTTCAGGTGAAAAACAAGAAGTAACTAAGATGACAGTTCCTAGATGTGAGTAGGTTTGTTCAGCTAACTTATTTTGTTCTAAGTCAAAGAAAATAGTTTATTTTTGTTGATGTCCTTCATTTTTCTACAAACATTACCTTTAATTTGTTAGGAAGCAATGTTGCTACAAGGCAGCTGCCATCAAAGTGCCAATATTCCTGATGTCTTACCTCTTCTCTTCCCTAGGTCCTCTCCAACTTGAAAAAATTCAGTTCTGTTCTCAGAATCCCAAGGTTCGTTTTCATTGACTTGTCTACTCCTGACTTTAGTTCTTTATATTCTGGATATGAGATGGTTTCATTTGCCATGCTCCTTTGGACTCATTTGGCTTAACAAGGTATCTTCCAATTTATCCGAATTTAGAGAAATTCAAGGTCTCATTTTTTATTAGAACTGAATATCATGGCATTTGTTTATGTACAATGTTTATTTTTACTCATCTGATGTTTGAAAATGGGTAGCATCATATGATGGCTACTGTAAATTGATCTGCAATAGAAATAGTTATTCATATATATTTTTGAATAAGCGATCTTGTGTTCTTGTGATGGACACCAAATAAATTATTGGATCATGTAGTATCTCTATTTTCATTTGTTGAGAGAGTTCCATACTGTTTTCCACATAAACTGAACTTATTGAGAATCCCACCAATAATATTTATGAAAAGAATTCCCATTTCTCTACACCCTCTCTATCAATGGTTTTTCCTGCCCCTTTTCAACTATTCTCACTGGCGTGAAGTCATATGCCTTTATTAATTTGACTAGTATCACCCCAATAATCAGTGAGAATAAACATTTTCCATATACCTCTTGGCATTACATATGTCTTCTTTGGATAGGTGTATATTCTCCCCGTTTTACAATATGCTGTTTGTTTTGCAGTTGCTGAATTTTTTCTGTAGTTTATGTATCTTGGATGTGAATTCTTTTTCCAATGCATAATATATGACTACATTATGTAATTTAGTAGGTTATTTTTATTTTATTTTAACTGTAGTTTATTTTTTAGTTCAGTGATTTTTCTATGATGCAGTCCTATTTGTTTATTCTTGCTTTTCATTTCTTTTAAAATAGAAGTATCACTAAAGACATTTCTTAAGTTGATATCCTGGAGAGCTCTGACTATGTGTCTCTCAAAAATATTTTCAAGACTACTATAAATTTGGAACTAACAAGTTTTCAGAATCTTAGTCATTGTTCACTGTTAGTGCTGTCTGTGTGATAATGTTCTTTGCTTTCTAAAAGAAGTTGACATGACTACTTTCTTTTAACACTCCCAAATTTATTAGAATATAGATTATCATGTGAGACACATTTGTCAGTTCACAAAGTTACTATCACCAACTTGCCTACAAGGTTAACAATATAAGACACTTGCCTCATATATCTCCATGACAGAATTGTTGATTTTTCCCACTCCTGACTAATGAAGAGATTCTTGACTCTATGACATTGCTGTGACAAATACTACTGATTTATAACCGAGCACCAACAGGCTCACAAGAAGTACTCTGCAAAGGCACTTGGCTAACTTGAATGCTTCCTTAAAGAACAACGGCTATTGTATATTCACAACACACAATAATTTTTGTCTCAAGCCCTTTTCAATCCTTTCCTTTTTTCTTCAACCATTAAACCAAGGCCAAGTGGACAACATTTCATTGTTTCTTCTTAACAACAATGTAATTTTAAACTTCCAGGAAATATTTTATATCCAGCAAATAAAGTCCAAATAGAGTCATCTGAAGTGTTTTGTGGCATGATCTTTGCATACTGCTACATAAATTTGTTGATTATCTTTTAGTTTGTAAAGTCTTGTCACAGATATCATTAGCTCAGTAGCTCCAATAATCAGACAACCCCTTCAGGAAATTAATTAATGTGCCCAAAGTCAAGCTGGACTGATTTACAAATACATATTGTGATTGTACAGTCTTTTTGTTCCAAAGAGCAAGTTTTTTTAATAAGAAAAGAAGATAATTGTATAGAGCCTATATAAGAAGATGGTGACAGCATCTGATTCTGAATACTGCTATGTGACAGTGTGACAGAAAAGCTTACTCATCTTCAAATCTCTCTTCAACTAGAATATAACAAATTTCTAACATTTCAACACTTAGCGAAACATTTCCTCCTGAAGCAAAGACTTATTTTTCAAGCATACCTCTCTTAACATGCAAATATTCCCCCAAAAGGCAAAAATATAAATGATGAAAAGAATCCATTTGTTAAATTTATTGTCATTGTCAGCTCAGAAAAAATTGAATATATGCAAGTGAGTATTAAATTTAGGAAAACTGCTGATCTCATAACAGAGCAGGTCTGATTTTGTTGCAACAGTCACTTCTTTTTCTGATAGATTCTTAGGAAATGCTTTGTGTTTACACAAAACAAATACAACACAAGAAAAACGAGCTGAACAACTTGTGAAATTATTCTTGTGAAATGTTTTTGTCCTTATTCTGGTTACTCTTTTCCACCATCTTTCAAAATCATTCTTTCTACATTTTTGTTGCCCATTCTAAAGTCAATAACTATAGTTAAATGAGACCAAAGGCTCAGGATCTGGATTAAGTTAGAAGATACTAGACCAAAGAAACTTGAAATCTCACTCTGATGGAATAACTAAACCTGTAATGATTAATCCTTGAAGTTATAAACATTTTTATATCTGATAAAAGTAACAGTCCTTGACTGTTGCTAAAAAATGTATGAGATGCACAGCTTAAATTAGATTTTTGAAAATATCATATGCTACCTGAACACCAAATATAAATTGTTAAGGATCTATGAGAATTACATTAAAAACTCTTGCACTAGATTCTAAAAAGCATAATCTTAGACATATCACAAGCATATTTCATTATTATAGTTCTGATCCCAAATATCATGTCAGGTCTCCAACAATTAAATTATAAATAAATTAACTGTAGTGATAGTATATTAAATATAGTGAAAGGAAGTATTAAACTATTGATTTTTATAAAATCATATCAATCTTAAGAAGAGTTGATAATAGACAATTGTAGTGTCTTTGATATAGTTACACATTTCTGATATGAAAAATACAGTAATTCCTGCACTTTTCAGTGTTACTTTATACAATAGACATACTGATAAAGAAGATACTTTAGAAGAAATAAATATCTCCTTAAAGCCTGGCACCTCCAGAAATACTTAATGTAGTGGCATCTTCTGCTCTTGTAAAGGCATCTATTTGTATTCCCAAAGAAGACTTGTTTACTTTATAGGATAGGAAATGCTCTCTCTTGTCAGAATTGTTGATGGGAAAGTCAGCCTATATGAGTGCCAGTTCTCATGATTGTAAAATTACCTTTTAATGCTACAAACCCATCGTATGCTAAAGTAAACATCTGACATTCGTCTGTCACTTGCTGGGGGGCTAGGCGAGTGAAACGCTACTCTGGCCACTGTTCTTTTCCGGCCAATAAAGGATCAGTATTTTCCAAAGCTTTTTTCTGTCTTTTTCTCAGTTGTATTATACATTTTGTCATCATTTTATCTATACATAGATATATAGAATATATATTTATATATAGAATATAGATACCTGTATCAATATTCATACCTAAAGTTAAAATGCAATGCCAAATGAAGTTGTTAATCATGAAAGGGGATCACAGTTACCTGGTTTCAGAGTTAACCCGAGTGAAGTCAGACATTAACAATGAAGTTGCATGATTTCACTTACACGCACTGAAGTAAAGGCAAAAGAAACTTCTATGATAGAAGTTAAGGTTGTGTTTCCTCTACAGACTATTAACACAAAAGGAAAATGAAAACATTTTTGGAGACATGTAAAATCATCAACATATTGTTTTGTATGTTGGTCACATGTAGTTACAGATGTTTTCTTGTCATCTAACATTTGTGCTGCATGGAGGCGATACTTTAAAAAATGTTATATGAAAGCTGTATGGACTGGAATTTTAATAATAGAGGAGGTTACATTTAAGTAGCAGGCACGCATTTCTGAACATTTTTATGGGACACTTGACATAATCTCTAGTTTACTCTAAATGTTACATAGATTCAGATTGAGTTAGAGAAGTCTTAGATCATTATTCTTGCTATCCGAGCAAGGATATTTGGAAAAATTGACGGTGATCTCTACGCATTTTCTGAATGGATTATGGACTTCACAGGACTATGGTAAAATGTCATTTATATTTCAATGGTGGCAGTTTGAGTTGTTCCAGGGGACCATATGAAAAACCTATTGCTCTTCAACAGTTGGGTGAGCTCACCAATTGCCCTGAATGGAAGGAAAATTCAGTCTCCTGGAAACAAGAGAAAATTCATCAGCAATTTACCTCTAGATTTCACCTGAAAAATAACTTTAACTTATTTTGTAGCACACAGACTTTAGACTAAGATTATAATTTCATCACTCCTGTGTCTTCACCCTGATAGTCTATCCTACAGATTTGGGTCTGCAGGAATGTGTGCGTGTGTGTGTGTGTGCGTGTGCGTGTGTGTGTGCATGTATTTGTATTATGTATGTATGAGATCTATTTTAATATTGTATCTTACATCTCTCACTATGCTATCAGAGCTTGTTGGGTTCCAAATTTCTAAATCCCTGATAGGGATTCAGTAAATGATAACCTTGTCTGGACTTTCCTCACTCTCCACAAAAATGGCAAAAAACTACCTTTTTTGCAAAAAAACTACAAAAAACTACACAATCCTTATAATACCTAACCCAAAGTTCACATTTTTCTTCTATTATGTCTAATATGCTAGAATTTTACTGATAATTTTATAAATATGCATATACATATATTTACGTTAAATCTGGAAACTAATATGATGAACTAGAGGTCAAATATGTAGATATATTGAGTGAGAATTTATTTAGAAATTGATATTATAATGATTTATTTTACTTAAATTACTTATTTTCCCCCCCTCTTCCTCTGCATTACATTCCTCATCTTGCCAGAATACTAACCCCACTGAACCTATGAACAGTATAGGTCAGTTCAGTAGTTACTTAGGATTTTAGCATAAAATTCTGGCTTCTTGATTATGGTGATCTTATCATAAACATTGCCTGATGTGTTTATAAGGTGTAAAATATAGATTACACTTATTTACTTAAGTACTATATCCACCAATAGCTGTTAACTTTTATATTTGAAATTTTTATTTTCATTGTTTGGAGCCACAGCCAGCAGTGGTCAGGGGTTACTCCAAGCTTTGTGTTTGGGGTTTGCTCCTGTGGTGATAGTGGATCATATGGTTCCAGGTGTCCAACTGAGGCCATCTACATTTCAGGCATGAGTTCAGTCCTCTGAGCTAACTCTCCAGTCCTAAATTTTACATTTAACTCAAATTTGTCTAACTCAAAATCTTCAAGGCAAAACAAACACATTTCTCCATGTTTACCATTTCCTGTTAGGTTATTTTTATAGACTTGCAACAACCAAAGTTCACCCAAAGACAACGTTTACCAACTATTTTATTTTTCAGTTCCTATGGTTATTGTACAAAACACATTTTCTGGTTTATTTTGGGGTTAAAAACTAACCCTCCTGGTGTTCAGGGCTTCTTACTGGCTCTGTGCCCAGGGATCACTTCAAGTGGGGCGCAGTGGACTATGTAAGGTGCCAGGGATCACACCTAGATCAGTCAGTCGTATGCAAGGCAAGTTCCTTACCGCTGATACTATTGTTTCAGCTATAATAAACATATTTTAAAGGAAATTTAACAATCACATAAATAAATCCTTAGATGAAAGTATAAGATCAGCTGTGAGAGCTACTGGCTGACCTTTTTTGGGCTTTACCCAAACTTCTTAGAGCAGCTTTTTGAATAACTCACTTTTCCTCCAGAAAAAATGTCTTGCTTTCACCAATGTAGATCTGTAGCTAATTCTTGGAACAGAGCTCTCTTTTGGCAAACAACCCAACAGGCTGATTTACTTACATAGCCCAATTCCTTGTCGAAAAGTAAAGTCTACATTCATGAAATGTGTATATAGATAAGCACACACATACACAAATCATAATTTGAAATAGTAATATGGCAACTATGAGAATGCACAGATATCCCAATGCAAAAATCATACTTTAACAAAGCTTCACTTCCGAAATCCAGCTCCATATTCTGACCGAGGCTGAGCTTTGCAGACGTTACTCCCAGGCAGTGACTTAGCCTAGCAAGGACACTGACATGGTTTCATCCTTGGTAAAGAGATTTCTGATAATGACTTTGGCTCCAAAGCTGCCCTTGCTGAACCCTCCTCAGAAATATAAACTGAGGTTAAGCTGTTTTTCTATGTCTATCTGTCTCCACTCCATCGCATTTACCTCCCTTTCTCTTTTTTAGGATCCAACCTCTACCACAATCTTTTGAGCTTACTGCTCTCCCTGTCTACCTCTCCATTTTTGCCCGTTGCTATTTCCCCTAGGAAACCATTTGCATGGTTGAGTCTTCATTCTTATGTTTTTGATATCTGATTCTCAATGCAACAAGACTAAAAAATATAAAGGTAGATATGTATTTTGCTTGAAAAATAATTTTGAGATGCAATTTTTTAAAATATCTCTAATGGGGCCAGCTGACAGCACAGCAGGTAGGGTGTTTGCCTTGCCTATGACTGACCGGGCTTGATTCCAGGCATCCCATGGAATGGTCTGTGAGCACCACGAGGCGTAATTCCTGAGGGAAAGAGCCAGGAGTAACCCCTGAGTGTTGTCAGGTGACCCAAAAAATAAAACAAACAAACAAAAAATAAATAAAATGTCTCTAAGGAACAAACCAAGGGGTTTGTTAAATTATATGACAGGGATAACAGATGAAGTGAATATCAAAGGGAATAGAAAGATCCAGAGAGGTACTCGGAAGAAGGGAGATGGAAGCAGAAGGTAACACAAGGGAAAAGATTCAGATGCTAAAGGTGATGGAATAAAATAAGACTCTCAGGATAGAAAGAAATACACTGAGGCAGATAAGGCGCTTCTTTTTGCTTGCAGTTCACTGGGGTTCAATCCCAGCATTGCATATGGTCACCCCAACCCAATGAGGAGTTAGCCCTGAGTACCGTCGGTGCATTCCAAACCCTATCATTCAAAACATATGACACCTACTATGACCGCAAACTTGTCAATGCTTCCAGTGTCCTGTTCTGCATATCATTATCCCAGGGTGATTCATGTCAGGAGGTGGGGAAGGAGGAATCACAGCAAAGAACACACACTCCAACTCACATTATCTTGCACATCTACTTATTCCTGATGTGCTTCATTTTTCTCACCCTGAGTCAAGAATTTTCTCTAAAAGCTCCAGTGCCTGTACCTTCAAGTCCAAAAGGGCATCTATTACATATTTTAAAATTTTCATTTAGAGAACTGAAATAAATTAATTTGGGAAATATGAGAGCGGAGAGAAATTAGAGAAACGGTTGAATAAAGTAAAATCACACCTGAATGTATCAGTGCCTCCATGTCAGAGCGCCCACGAGACTATAATTTAAAGCTTATTCATGATCTGGGCAGGCGGAAAGCTCTGGAAAGCAGGCATTGTGTATGTGGAATCTCTGGATTTCATCTCTGGTACTACATGTTTCACTGAACACATCAAGAATGAGCTCCAGGAAACCCAGGCCTCTAGATGTGGCACCCCAAATAAAATAAAATAAATTAAAATAAGATAAAGCCACTTCTTTAGAGTTACAGGGCAGTGGTGGAAGCTTGCCTTGTACGTGCTTGGTGCTGACTTCGATATATCAATATATCAATATATCAAATATATCCCTGGCACAGGGATATATTTGTTTTCTTATGAAAATAAGAAAAATCAAAGTCAAAGTTACTTCTTTCTGTAAGCTCCCACATTTTCTTGCTAAGAAATTGCTTGATTGGAACCTTCCCTTTTACTTGCTTAACTTTTCTTACTAAAAGGAATCAAACTTAGTTTATAGGTGTCAAACCTTTATTATTTTAAGACCACAGAGATTACAGAGGATGTCTCCTTTGTTATCCATTTGACAACGATTCCGAGTGCAAGGACAGTCCCACATGAGCCACTTCCTTCGTGCCTGCCTCTCAAAAAGAACTTCATTGGTTCAAGAGGAAAAGGTCTAGAGTTAATGAATATACATTTTGTCTTGTTCCTGCAACTATTTTATGACCTTGAATTAGTTCCGTGAAGCAGTTATCAGGTGAAATTCTGACCCCACAGTCCCCTCCCACAGACACTCCATTCCCCAAACACATGAATGAACTTAAGCTAAAATTTGGTAGAACGTTGGGGTTTCTAGCCAAAAATTGAAACTTTACGGTTCCTATTTCTACTATAGATAGCATCTCCTACAAATAAGGTTGCTCTGACAGAGAAATGCCTTCAAAACACTTAAAGGAAAGAGTGACATATAGCGCTCAATAGAAAGGCTTTTAAATTCTTTTAACATAGGCTGATTATTTTCCATTATGAATAAAAATATTAAGGTAGAGTTACTGTCTTCCTTTTTATTAAAAGATTAGAAAGTCAAAGCTGAAAATTACGCTCTCTTTCCTATGAATATAGGAATTCTGGATTTTGAATATCCTATATGAACAGGATAATGGAAGTTATCTAACTTTAATATGAATATACCAATTTAATGTCACTATGGTTTTGCAATTCAGCTCATTCTGATTTCCAATTCCATGTTCTTTTCATTGCCTTATGACAATGATTTATAGACTTGGGGAATGCTGTTGGCATAGCTGTGAATTAGCCTATGAGCTGTGTTCTGCCTACTGTTAAGTCCATTTTCCAGAAACATGAGAGACACACCACACACCACAGAAACATGTACATTTTAAAACATGAAAGGAACAATTGTAAACTGAACTGCAATGCCTGTATTTGTTTGTGTTTGTTTTGGGACCACACCTGGCTGTACTTTGGGCTTACTCCTGGTTCACATTCTGTGGAGCATGGGGAGCCATATGGGGTGCTGGGGATTGAACCAGCTTTATTGCACACCAGGCAAGTGCCTTATCTCTTTAGCCTCTACAATGTCTATTTTTCATATCTAAAGACACTGTAGTAAATCCATAATATTTAGCTCTTGCAATAATCCATGTTCTTTCCTGTTTTTAGAAAGGCTTCCTGTTTCTGATTTGACAAGCCACCTGCCTACTTAGCTTGGCTTACTTTCTCAATTTTTTAACCTTTTAAAATCAATTTTAGAAGCAGAACAAGGTAAGGCAAAGAAAAATAATGACAAAAAACATCTGCAAAGACATTACTAGAATTAAAGTCCACTCCTACTGTTTTTAATTTGCCAATTTGTTTCATCAGATTGAAATTATACTGAATATGATCATAAATTTCTGTTCTAGTACTTGTTTACAAATACAATTATTCATTATTAATAATGAATAATTATTCATTATTTCTTAATACTAAATTGCAAACTGTTTTTTAGAAATTCAGATAAGAATGTAATTATGTATAAAAATCAGCTCTTTTCTAACCAAGTGTCTCTTAATAACAGTTATTATTATACTACTTATTATACTACTTACCAATATACTTTCTTATATATCATCTGATTTAATTTTATATTTCTCTACACAAGGATCAAATTAGGTTGTAGTTTAAAAGTGGTGAATGGATTGTTTTTGCTAAGCATTCCATAGATTTTACAAGATTATTTTAAGAGATTCATCCTCCTTGGTTAACATTAGGTTATGGAGTTCTATACACAGTCACGTGTGTCACAGGTGGAAAATGGAGTAAAGCATAAGAAAAAACTTAACCTATACCCATTAATAAACATTTGAATATTAAGAGCATTCAAATTTTTCTAAAGTTCTGCCTTTGACCTTTTCAGACTTCCCAAGAATTTGGTGGACTATGAACTATCATTTAGCATGCTACGAGAGACTTTAGAAAGATGCTTAATATTTAAAGACTGAAAATAATTACTTTGACCTTAGAATTAGTAGTTTTTCTTGTATCCTCTGTGATCTATGAGCAAATTACTTTATTAGGAAATCATTAGTGCATAATTTGTTTTCATGTGATACTAACATTAATTTTAATTTTGTATAAAAAACTGCAAGCTCTCGAGTACATTTATGTATATATTAGCATATATAATCTGCTTCCAAATACTGATTTGAACTCACCATTAACCCTAGACCTATGCTTTTCTTAAGAAAAGTATGTGAGTTTTCCAAGTTTCCATGGAATTCTAGCCACCCCCCTTATCCACTCTTCTTATGCAGCAAGTATTTTCTACATACAAAGAGTAATGTAAGTCTTAAAATGAGTTTTATAAATGTTGCCCTTTGTGTTGTCTTCTCTTAATCCTGGAAAAGACACAAAAGCCCAGCAGAAATGTTTTGGACTTTTATGAGTGAGATCCTTTCTGAAATACAAAATAGAATTTGAGCAAAAAAAAGTTTCAGTTTCAGAGTTTCAGAAGAAAGTTTCAGAGCAGAATGAAATATAAAGTATGAAATATGTAATTATGTTACAAAGAAGACTGGGAAGTTTTAGAGGGTCAGGATGTCTAGAACCCAAGTTTAAGCTTTTCTTCTAAAATCCTAGTTTATCATCAAAGACATTCCTTAAAAGACAAATATGTCCTTACAGATGGTCAACAGGTACATTAAAAGATGTTCAACACCATTAATCATCAGGGAAATGCAAATCAAATCACAATGACATATCACCTCACAGCTGTTAGAATGGTTACTATCAAAATGACAGAATCAGCAAGCATTGGCAAGGATTTGGAGAAAAATGAATCCTTGTGCATGGCTGATGAGGATGGAAATTGATAAGCCATTATAGAAAACAGTAGGAAGCTTCCTTAGAAAATTAAAAACAGAACTGCAACATGATCCAGAAATCCTAGTTCTGGTATTTATGAAAATTGAAAACCACCCCTATTTCAAAAAGAAGTATGCAAAACCATGTTCTGCAGCATTATTTACAATAGCCACGACACTGGAGCAATCTATGTTTCCAGTGAGAGATAAATGAATGAACAAAATGTAGTGTATTTTATGTGTACATGTACACATTCACGGAGATATCATTCAGGCATCGGAATGAAATTTTGCAATGTGTAACCATCTGGATTACCCTGGAGGAAATAAGTCAGAGAGGACATGATTTTTAATCTTATTTGTGAATTCTGGAAAACAAAAACCGAAAGTCACAGGTAGCGCGAGTAGATTGCTAGCTACAAGATGTGGGGAAAGGTGAGTAAAAATGAACAAAGGTGTTAAAAACTTCGTGAAATAATTTTGTCCTAGGAATATAGTCTCCAATATGATGACTATAATAATATTTTACTAAGTATTTGGATGTTACTAAAAATTTAAATTTTGAAAGTTCTTATCACAAAAAAAGAAACTAAAATGTTGGTAACATAAGCTAAATCCATTTATTGTCCTCATTTCACAATACATACATATAAATATTGGTTCATGCTTCATACCTGATCTAATATAATTTGTATATTTTTATTTACAATAAATAGTACATGTTATTTCAAATGTTTTCCCTAACACCCAGAAATGCAAAGGGGTTACTGCTAGTGGTTCTTGGGGTACCATATGGGTTGCTGGTGATCAAACCCGGGCGAGGCATATGCCATACGCACTTTACTACCTCTCAAGTCCCATATATGCTATTTTTAAAATTCAATATTTGCAAAATCTTTCACCTAGTTATTGTATTGCCTGCTATTTTATCTTCAGTAACAGTAACTCCCAGCAAGCTGAACCCTAGATTCACTGAAATACTTATGGAATGAATTAAATTATAAGGCATCAAATAACATAAGCAAGAAGAATCCAGGGAAAAAGTATTACTTATTTTTTTTTAAAAATTTTATTATACCACCATGAGATTACAACATTGCTCATGTTTAGAGGTTTCGGTCACATAGTGTTCCAGCACCCTGCCCTCCAATGTGCCCATTTCCCACCTCCAATATCCCAAATTCCCTCCCCCCTCCCTTAGCCTGCCTAAATGGCAGGTTCTTTATCTCTTTTCTCTCTCCCTCTCTCTCTTTTCCTTCTCTTATGCATTGTGGGTTGCACTATATACACTTAGAAACCATCATGAGCATTTTTTGCATGTATTTAATGTTCAGTTCTAGGTTGGTATTAGCCCTTTTGACCTTTATTCACACATGTTCCCTTCTCTGTCTAACCTAACCTCTGACTACACAGGTTTGTGGTAATTTCCACTTTTGGTAAGACCACCTGATATATTTATGTCATGCAAATAAATGCAGTCATTCTATAACTCTCTTTCCTTCTGACTAATTTCACTCAACATGAGCCCTTCCATGTCCATCCATTTATAGACAAATTTCATAACTTCATTTTTCCTAACAGCTGCATAGTATTCCATTGTGTAGATGTACCACAGTTTCTTTATCCAGTCATCAGTTCTCGGGCATACTGGTTGTTTCCAGGTTCTGGCAATTGTGAATAGTGCTGCTATAAAAATAAAAGTGCAGATTGTGTTTCCGCTGTGTGTTTTTGGCTTCCGAGGGTATATTCCCAGGAGTCGTATGACTGGGTCAAAAGGGAGCTCAATTTCTAGACTGGAGGAGTGTCCGTATTGTTTTCTATAAAGGTTGTACAAGTCGACATTCCCAAAACAATGTATGAGAGTCCCATTTTCCCCGCATCCATGCCAGAACTTGTTGCTTTTACCCTTTTGAACATGGGCCATTCTCTGTGGTGTGAGATGATATCTCATTGTTGTTTTATTTGGCGTCTCTCTGATGATTAGTGATGATGAGCATTTTTTCATATGCCTTTTTGGCCATTCGAATTTATTCCTTGTCAAAGTTTCTGTGCATCTCTTCTCCCCATTTTTTTATGGGGTTGGCTGTTTTCTTCTTATATAGCGGTACTGGTGCCTGATATATCCTGGATATTAACCCCTTATCAGATGGGTATTGGGTGAATATTCTTTCCCATTCTGTGGACTGCTTTTGTATCTTAGTCACTGTTTCTTTCGAGGTGCAGAAGCTCTTTAGTTTCATGTAGTCCCATATGTTTATCTTTTCTTTTAGTTGCTTTGTTAATGGTGTTTCACCTTTGAAGATGTCTTTAGCTTCAATATCGTGGAGGGTTTTTCCTATATTTTCTTAAACGTACTTTATAGATTCAGGTCTGATATTGAGATCTTTAATCCATTTTGATCTGATTTTTGTGCAAGGTGTTAGACACTGGTCCAAATTCATTTTTTTACGTGTAGCTGTCCAGTTTTCCCAGCACCAATTTTTGGAGAGGCTTTCCTTACTCCAGTTTGGACTCTTTGCACTTTTATCAAAGATTAACTGATCATGTCTTTGAGGGTGGGTGTCAGGATACTCAACTCTATTCCATATGTCCACAGGTCTTTTTTAATTCCAATACCATGCTGTTTTAATTACTGCTGCTTTGTAGTACAGTTTGAGGTTGGGAGAGGTGATGCCTCCCATCTTCTTTTTCTCAAGGATTGCTTTAGACATCCATGGGGGTTTATTATTCCATATGAATTTCAGGAGTGTTTGGTCAATTTCTTTAAAGACTGCCATGGGTATCCTTATAGGGACCGCATTGAATCTGTACAAAGCTCTAGGGAGTATTACCATCTTGACAATGTTAATTCTCCCCATCCATGAGCAGGGAATGTGTTTCCATTTCCTCATGTCCTCTTTGATTTCTTGAAGCAGTGTCTTTTAGTTCTCTTTGTATAGGTCCTTTACACACTTGGTTAAGCTGAGTCCTAGGTATTTGATTTTCTGTGGTACAATTGTGAATGGAATCAATTTCTTAATATCCCTTTCTTCTCTTTTGCTATTTGCATATAGGAAAGCCACCGACTTTTGGGTATTGATTTTTTACCCTGCCACTCTACTATTCATATCTATTGTTTCTAAGAGTTTTTGGTTCGAGAATTTAGGGTGCTCTAAGTATAATATCATGTCATCTGCAAATAATGAGCTTGATTTCTTCCTTTTCTATCTAGATGCCTTTAATGTCCTTTTCTTCTCTGATTGCTATGACAAGTACTTCCAGTACTATATTGAATAAAAGAGGTGAGAGAGGGCAACCTTGTCATGTTCCTGATCTTAAGGGGAGGCTTTCAATTTTTTCCCCATTGAGAATGATACTCGCTGTTTGCATTTGGTAGATGGCTTTGACTATCTTGAGGAAGCTTCCTTCAATTCCCATTTTCTGGAGGGTTTTAATCAGGATTGGGTGCTGGATCTTGTTGAATGCTTTTTCTGCATCTATTGATAGGATCATATGGTTTTTATTTTTTCTCTTATTGATATGATGTATTATGTTGATTGATTTGCGAATGTTGAACCATCCTTGCATTCCCAGGATGAATCCTACTTGGTCATGATTTGATATTTTTGATGAGTCTTTTGGATTTTGTTTGCTAGTATTTTGTAGAAGATTTTAGCATCGGAGTTCATCAAGGAGATTGGTCTGTAATTTTCCTTCTTTGTGTTGTCTCTCTCCCTGCTTTGGGTATCAGGATGATATGTGCCTCTTAGAAACTGTTTGGGAATATGTCTGTTTCTTCAATTTCCTGGAAGAGTATGAATAGGACAGGCAGTAGGTCCTCCATAAAGGTTTGGTAGAATTCGCTAATGAACCCATCTGGACCTCTGGTTTTGTGTTTGGACAGACTTTTAATTACTGTTTCAATTTCCTTGATGGTGATAGGCTTATTCAGGTATTGGAGGTATTCTTGTTTCAATTCTGGGAGGTTATAGGACTTCAGGAATTTATTCATTTCCTCTAGATTCTCATGTTTCATGGCACACAGGTTCTCAAAGTAATCTCTGATGATCTTTTGGATTTCTTTCTTTTCTGTTGTGATGTCACCATTTTTATTTCTGGTTCTGTTTATTTGGATTCTCTTTTTCCCTGTCCTTACAAGTTTTGCCAGTGGCTTGTCGATCTTGTTTATTTTTTCAAAGAACCAGCTCTTGGTTTCATTAATCTTTCGGATTGTTTTTTTTTGGTTTCCAGCTCGTTGATTTCCTCCCTAAGTTTTATTATTTCCTTTTTTCTGCCTGGGTTGGGCTTATTTTGTTGGTCCTTTTCTAATATTTTCAGCTGTCAGGTCAGGTTATTTATGTGGGCCCCTTTCTTTCCTTATGAATGCTTGCAGAGCTATGAACTTTCCTCTTAACACAGCTTTTGCTGTGTCCCACAAGTTCTGATATTTGGTATCTTCATTGTCATTTGTTTCCAGGAATCTGTGGATTTCCTGTTTGATTTCTTCTATGACACATTTGTTGTCTAGCAGTGAGCTGTTCAGTTTCCAGGTGTTTGGTTTGACTCCCTACTTCTGCGTATTACTTTCTTGTATCACTTTTCTTCCCATTAATCATCAATTTGCTCGAGTGGGCACCAGTAACATCTCCATATGTCCTGTCACATGCTAATAGAGCCCAAGGGCATCTGCTTGCTCCTGGAACATAAAGAGCCTCAAACTAATCCATCTGGTAATGTGACGAGATCTATAATTGTTACGGTATTTGGCATAAAACACGACACAGGTAGCTTGCCAGGCTCTGCCTTGCAGGTGGGATACTCTGGTACTCATCTCTAATCTCAAGCATTATTGACAAACCGCACAGCTGCAATCAGCTCTTCTGCTGGGTGGATCTCT
Source organism: Cryptotis parvus (assembly GCA_021461705.1). Taxonomy (NCBI): domain Eukaryota; kingdom Metazoa; phylum Chordata; class Mammalia; order Eulipotyphla; family Soricidae; genus Cryptotis; species Cryptotis parvus. The sequence continues at coordinate 69,878 of JAJIBD010002723.1, forward strand.
GCCGAGAGGGTGTCCGGATGTGGAAAACGGCAATGCTCATGGTGTGGGTTCCTCTGGCTCCTTGCGAGGCTCTGCTGGGGTGGCAGGCCAGAGCTAGAACCCGCCATCCCTCCCGAGTGCCTTATGATCAGTTGGGCACAGGGAGAGCTGATAGAAGCTCTGCCCCATGTATGTGAGTCTCTAGATCAGCATACCTGGGCTGGGCTTGAATGCTGCAGAGTGGGTTCAATGAGCCAGGCTGTGATCATCTCTTCTGCTGGGTGGAGTTCTGCCAAGAGGGAGTCCAGGTGTGGAAAATGGTGGACCTCATCGTGTAGGGGTTCCTCTGGCTGTATTACTTTAATTTATACAATTGGTATGAAAGCATGTAGAAGTAATGAGATCAGATTAAGTGTAATTCTTGTCCAAAAATCTGCTTGCAAGAAAATCTATTATTTTTAAGGTCTAAAACTCAATTGTGCATGTTCCTTTTCTTCACTGTACATGGTCTAATTTAGCTGTAGGCAAATAGAACTGGACTCTTTCTTTCTCTTCCTCTTCCTCTTCTAACTCTTCTTCCTCCTCCTTTCACCTTCCTCCTCCTCCTCCTCCTCCTCCTCCTCCTCCTCCTTCTTCTTCCTCTTCTTGTGTGTGCGGGAGGAATGGGAGCCATACTTGACAGTGCCCAGGGCACATGCCTGGCTCTGTGCTCTGGGATCCTCGTGACAGGGCTCAGAGGACACTATGAAATGCCAGGGTTCAAATCTGGGTCAGCTGCATGCTAGGCAAGTTCAATAACTGCTATTGCTTCCAGCCCATCACTCACATTCTTAACAGTAGAGCATGTTTGAGAGTGAAAAACTGCTTTGAATATATCTGATAATTTCAATTGGGATTCAGTCAGTTACCTGTTTTGGAAAAACTCTGAAATTTAACTGAATTCTTGCAATATTTTAAAAGAACTGTACCTCCTCTTACAGATAATTAAAACTTCTATCTTGATCTTAGAGTAACATAAGTTTGTTTCATTAAGGTGTTTTTTTAATCCCTCAATTTTTAATAAAAGTCTGATTATTTTAAGTCTTCTTATGAATCATTTGGCTATGGAAAGCATTACATAATGATATATTTTGTGGTTCTCAGACTGCAGATGAAGTGTAAATATTCTAATTTCAATTCTCTTTTTATGGTAGATAAAAATGGCAAATTAAACAAGGAGCAGCATATTGGAACTAAAATTCAAATTCCTGTTCTGAGAAAATTATCCACTATACCACATTGTATCAGAATTTTATACTCCTAAAAGGTACTCCCAAGAAACGAAAATTAATAGCTTTCCCATGAGTTCTCTCGTGTGCTTGCTTCCTGCTTTGCTCTCTGATGGTTGGGTATGTCCAACTGACAGAGAAAATGATGGTCTCTCCATTGACAAGGAGTTGTAACATAGATTTGTATCTCAACGTCACTTTCAAATCACCTGAGTTTTAACAACAAGAATGACAACAAAATTTACATTTTTGGCCATAATCAAATGTCTGGCCCTAAAAAGTAAATCCACTGTTGAAAATAAGTATAAATCTTGACAAAATGTGATTCAACCGATTTTATGAACTGGGCAGTATGTATCAGACAATAGCAGTATTTGAAAGAACAAAAGAGGTATGAACCATTTTGCCCCAGTTATTTTGTTAATTCTTTCTCAATTTAAAAGAAGAAAGGTAGAGTCGAGCAGAATTCTGCTATTTCTATGAGATAATAGATGACAGACACTGCAGCTGGGACTAATAAAGCAACATGAGTTTTAGACCAAACACAGTAGAGGAGGGGACCAAGCAGGTAGGTGCTTGATCCGGGAAGATCCAGTGTTGGGTTTCTTTGTACGACTCTGTATGAAAGTTTCTTGCACGAGTTTAGGGTGTCTAACATACAGAAGCTGCTGCAGGGTTGAGAGCTTTTCAGAGGCACTAGAGACCTTATTCCTCTGGGAGTAGTTAGTAATCTGGCCTGGGTAGAATAGAGCAGAATTGTGTCTGGCAGTTAATTAGATTTCTAAGGTTCACTATTGAATCTGTCAGACTTTGTTTTATCATCTCTTAAGATAACTTTATGGTGTTTTATACTGCTTGTTCTAAATTATATTTCTTACTCTAAGGCACAATCCTTACTCTTATGTGATCTTTAGTGTCCAAACCGAATGACCAGCATACAAAAGAAGCCACATATAAGCACATCGTAATTAGACTGCTTAAATAAATAGGAATAACTTAAATAAATAGAAATTTAGGTACCTAGAGAAAAAACATGCTTAAAACAAGAAAAAAATAAAATGCTTTACATCACACAGACAATGACATGAATGAAGGTTAACTTCAACCTGATATAATTGTTAGAGGCCTGTGAAATAGCATTTGTAAGCACTGGAGGGGGATTTCACCCTGACTCCCATCCAAAAATGATTATTAACACATCACAAAAATTAGTACATTATCAATTTTACTAAATCATGAAAATGCTAGGACATATGTTATAATTCTTTAAAGGTGCCAACATAATATAAAACAATATATACAAAATGTGATAAAGAGACTATATAACATCAATCAAAATCAGGTAAGGGTACACACTCAGACCAGAGAAATAATGAAAACCAAAAATAGTTGGTTTTCTATTTTTCAAAACAAAGATCAAATAATTCAGCCATATCAATAACTACATTCACAAAACATAGCACCAAAAAAAAAAAAAAAAAGATAAAATTTCATCCTTAATTAGTAAAATCACTTGATCAGTTGATATCCCGTTATTCATCAATTTGCTCGAGCAGGTTCCAGTGACATTTCCATTTGTCCCTATCACCTGCCGTGTAGCCCAATGGCATCTGGTTGCTTCAGGAATACGAAGTGCCTCAAACCATTCGATCAGGGTCTTGATGAAGAAGTCTGACCATCTCGTAGGTGGGCGGCCACGTGATCTTTTGACATCCCGTGGGATCCAGTCAGTAATGGCTCTTGTCCAGCGGTCATCTCCAAATCGCATTACATGTCCAGCCCATCTGATTTTCTATGCCTTGGCAAATGAAACAGCGTCCCTGACTCTGGAACAGTGACGGAGGTTGGAGCTCCGATTCCTTCTCTCACTTGAGTGAGATGTGATATTCCAAGCATAGCTCTTTCGATTACTCTCTGGGAGACCCAAATAGCATTCTCATACAACTTTCATAGGACCCAGGTCTCTGAGGCGTATGTTAATGCAGGGAGAACAGTGAAGTTGAAGATATGTGCCAGGAGTTGGAGGTTCTTTGTCTTATTAGCTATTTCTTTGATGCTTTTGAAGGCATTCCATGCCACTTTCTTCCTCCTGTGCAGCTCAGGTTTAAGGTTGTTCATCATGTTGACTTCTACACATAACTGCTGCCTTCAGAGATGTTTGTTCTATTGAGAGTGGATGAGGCCTCTGGAACTAGTACATCTTTCATTAACATAGTTTTGTTAAGATTCAGCCTATCTTTCCACATTCTCGGTCAAAATCAGCCAGTATTTGTGCCGCTTGGCTAATGGTTGGTGTTATTAGAACGATGTCATCAGAGAAGTGTAGGTGGTGTACTTGCCAACCATCTATCCTCATTCCCATTCCTTCCCATCTAATTGGCACATGATGTTCTCAAGGGTGGCACTGAAGAGTTTTTGGTGAAATAATATCACCCTGCCAAACCCCTCGTTTGACATCAATGATCACTTCCTTGTAGACTGTTGGGATCCTGGTGGTGAAACCGTAATACAGCTCACGCAGGATCTTGATGTATTGGGTTTGAAGGTGCTGTTTGGCTAGGGCTTCGATGATCACTTCAGTCTCCACAAAATCAAAGGCTTTCTTTAAATCAATGAACATGAGACAGAGTGGCATCTTGAACTCCCTTCAAACCTTAATGAGCTTGGTTACTGTGTGGATATGTTTTCTTGTCCTGAATCCTTTATTAGTAAAGTAAAATTGATAAAATATTTGAAAGACTCAAATAAATCTGACAAATATTAATTGTATGAACATTAGTAGATTCTTAAATACTAATATAAGTAGGTAATTAAAACATGTTTAAGAATTTACTGAAATGAAAAGTTACTACAAATAACACTAATTAAAGAAAACTTCCAAGCCTTGAGAGCTTCACTGGTGAATTCATTCAGAATTTAGACAGAAATAATTCTAAGGTACAAATATTCTCTTAGAAAATAGAAAAAACGTTCCAATTTAATTTGCGAGGTCATTGTAATTAGACTGTCATTCAATAGAGATTCAAAAATTATTAGGATTCTTAAATTGAATGCTGATTATCTAAAATCAGCACAATTAATTACATTTAACTGTGATTTGTCAAAATATGATACCGCTTTCATATTAGTAGAAATTAAGAAAGATCTTAGTATTATATAAATTATTATAGAAAAACATTTCACAAGTTTTGCAGGACTCCTAAGAGCCTCTGTATCACCCTGGATTGCCTCCCTGTAGGTCACTTCATAGATAGGGGGTAGTTTAAATGTGGCAGTTTATCTGACCATGTATTCTGTACTGGCTGGTATAAATATTCTCTCATGCTACCATAATCATTGTGGGACTAGCTAGATTTTACCAGCGTATTTGCCTGGCCACGATGGATCTCTAAATAATTAGACCAGAGAGAATGCTGTTTGCCTCCAAGCAAGCAAGCATGGATCCCTGATAACTCAAAGGCAACTAAAATTCAAAACTACAGTGAAGTAGACGAGACTCTTGTGAAGGCTTGAAGAAATATTTAGCTGGCATTCGTATAGTCTTTGGTACAGAGGCATGTCATCTCAGAAACCCCCTTCTTTACCCTATAAAGGCATTTCCAGGCAGATCTTGGCTCAAAACATTAGCATATAATGGGTTCTAGGTGAGGTGCAGGAGAAATTACCTGTGGGCATTTAACCCTCCCTTCCAGGGAAGTTACATTTAGCTTATAGCTCACACCAACTCTGCTAGGGAGGCTTTGAATCAGCTCTGGGTTCTTGTAAACAGCCAGAAGGCCTCCTGAAGTTGCTGCGTTTCTATAGAATTGTTTTCCTGTTTTCATCTCTAGATAACCCAGCCCAAAATGAGCCCGGCTGGGAAGTTTGGGCTGATTTCTAGCTATAAAATAAGCAGCAAAAAGAGAGAAGCCCCTCTTTTTGTCATTTCGACTTCCCTTGGCATTTTGCTTCTTCGTCCTCTCCATTCTCTGTTGAGCCTCAACACGTGGTGGCAGCTATATTGGCCTACATGTGGCTGGGGACTAGCTGGGAACCCAGAGTCTGGAGTTTTTTCCCTGCTCTGGATTGTATATTGGAACCTGTTATAGTAAAGCCCTTTTTAAAACTGCATCGGATTCCTGAGTTTTCTTCCATTCCCCACCGACTTTGGAGGTAGAAGGAAACTATGCTTCCTGGTATTGTTGGGGACCCCAGAGGCTTCCCCAACACACAAGTACAATATTTACTTCTGACAAACGTAAATGATTTGTGGTGAATCTATTAACCTGATGAATACCCTCTTTGAGAAACAAGCTAAATGGGGAACTATCAAACAGCTTTTCCTCCCTAAATTACAAAAATGTTCATTTTCATTGCTTTGTCAATATTGTATAATGTACCAATTATATCATAAGAAAATGAAGCAACTGGTATGAATATTATAAAGAAAAAAAGAGGTTGTGTTTATATAACTCATAGATTAGCTTGTTTTCATTTAAACAACTAAGGAATTAAATTTTTATAAGATTTAGAGTAGTATGAGGAAAAATGCATAAAGCAAGGTTGAAAGTCTATTATTTCAATTATATTCAACTATTTTCTAGCATTAAAATTGTCATAAGATAAAGATAAAATAACATTTACAGTAGTATCAAAAAGTAATCTATTTTACAATACTTTTATAAAAGATACACAAGATTTTTATACAAAAAAGTTAAAAGTATTCCTGATAGAACTACAAGTGGCAATCTGCCATGTTCATGGTTATATAGATATAACATTTTAACACACATTTCTTTCAAATCTATAACTTTATGCAACTGCAATGATTGAAATTCAATATAAATCTGATTATAATTTTAAAGAATTAACAAAGACACAAAATGCTATACTACAGTATAAAAGGAAAATATCTAAGTTGTAATTCCACTTGCTAAAAAGAATTTCAAAAAATAAGCAATCAAGGCAATGTTTTAAAGGGCAAATAGATTAATGGAGCGAATGAAGAGTCCAGAACATATAAGTAACTTTCAATAAGGGCTCTCTGGAAATTCAATACAGGAAAGCAAATATTTCTAATAATAGCAATGAAAGAATTGATAAATGTAATGGAAGAGAAAATATGACTTATTTCTCAAAACATACAGCAGAATTTGGAATGAACTGTATGATAATAAAATATCTTTAACTTGGTTAACTTTGTGGGTCATAAAATTTCTGTTACAACCAAGAACTCTGTTAGTGTAATGCAAAGAAGTTATAGATAAGCATAACCATGAATTTGGCTGTATTTTATTGTAATAAAGTATTTAAAAAGATACAGTGGACTGGTCTTAATCTAAATCTTGCCACTAGGGCTATCAATCCTTGGCATTAAATAAAAATATAAATATATTTGTACATATGTATATATACATATACGTATATGTGTATATACATATATATGCACATATACATATATACGTATTTACGTGTATATACATATTAATATTTAATACTATTAATATACTTAGTCTTTAAGTACATTGTCTATATATATCTATACACATATACATATTTGTATATACACATATATACATGTTTATATACATATGTTCATATGTACATATATGTACATATACATTAATTTACTTAAATTAATATCACTATAGCAAATACAAATGCCACTGCCACCTATAACTATTGTCATTATTCATGGATTTACACATTTATTAATTTATTAATATTTCATTTAAAATACATAAGAGTGCATTTTAGATTCTATTTGTTATCATTAATAAAACTTTTTCTTTGTTTTGGAGCCACATCTGGCTCTGCTGAGGGCTTACTCCTGACTCTACTCAGGTATCAATCCTGACAGTGCTCAGGGAACAATAAAGGATGCTAGGGACTAAACCCAGGTCAACCTTATGCAAGGTCTTACCTTTTGTACTTTCTCTGGCATTTAAGCTTTTAAAAGAGAATTGGTATTATTGATTTCACAGCCCACTTTATCCACAGTCATTTCCAAGATTTTATTTTAATTTGATAGTTGTGGTTTGTGCCTCCTATTTGGCTAAAAAATTGATGGGACACACTACAGTGAAATGCATGGTATTATTAAGATTGTTAGCAATTTGAGACAACAATGACAGGGTATTAAATCAAGAGACAAGTTTTTATAAGCATGGATTTTTTGTGACAATACTGGTAATATGCCCTTGGAGCCATCACTGATCATAAAAATGGTGCTTTCAAAAATACTTTCCCAGAGACTTTCATGAACAAACTGCTTAAGACACACATGCAGCTCACTAACTTTTCATTTCCTTTGGAGTATGTGCAAGTCAGCCCACATTCTAGAACTTATGCGATTGATCAGCTGGAGAACTAGCTTAAAACTGTTATTCTTATTCTAAATGAAAATAGTTATGAAACATTGCTGGTTTATTTCCTAATGCCATTATACATTTTCCATTATGTGTGAATAAATTCCTAAAGCCTGCTGTCTTGTGTAGAGAGCGGTCACTAACACCTTCCAAGCTGGTGACTGAAATAAGGTGGTAGGCTAAGAGGATGAAAAACCATCAAGGTTGTGCCGGGTTTCCCAAACAAAAAAGCACCACCACTCCTCACAACAAAAGAATCCGAGAGCCTCGTGTTTAGTAACACCAAGGGCATTCATGGGAGTATTCAGCAACCAGCGCTGGGAGATTCTCTACATTAGAATGTGGAAGAGTGGAGCAAATAAGGATCATGGCCCCATGGAGGGAGACAGAGTAGAGCGGTAGCAGCAGAGGCACTGAACAGTTGTTTGGGAAACGGAAGTAGTGGACTGAAAATGTGCCATGATCAATTAAAGCTTCATAATCTTGTTTGGGAGGCAAGATATAGGCCAGGCATGGTGTCCTGGGCTGGCAGTTCTATCACTATCACTATCACTATCTTCCTATTAATCATCTATTTGCTAGAGCGGGCACCAGTAATATCTCCATATGTCCTATTTCATGCTAGTAGAACACAAAGGCATCTGCTTGCTCCAGGAACATAAAGAGCCTCAAACCATTATATTAGGTCATGGGAATGACCTAATATAAATGTTACTGGTATTTGGCATATCAAATACGACACGAGCAGCTTGCCAGGCTTGCCGTGCAGGTGGCATACTCTTGTAGTCACCTCTAAATAAAGCATTTATTGATGAATCGCGCGGCCACTAGTGGCCACTCGAGCCGGGCTGTGATAGTCTGTTCTGCTGGGTGGAGTTGTGAGGAGAGGGAAGTCCAGACATGGAAAATGGCAGCCCCCATAAAGTAGGGGGGGTCGTCTGGCTTGTTGTGAGGCTCTGCTGGTGTGGCAGGAAAGGGCTAGAACCGTCCATGCCTCCCGAGCATCTCATGAGTGGCTGGGCACAGGGAGAGCAAGTAGCAGCTCTGCCCCCATGTCTGAGAGTCTCTGGTTCAGCATACCTGGGCCGGATTGAAAAAAAAAAACTGCTGCAGGGTGGGTGTTGATGATCCGGGCAGTGATAGACTGGTGTGCTGGGTGGAGGTGTGACGAGAAAGAAGTCCAGATGTGGAAAACGGCGGCCCCCATGGAGTCGGGGGGAGGGGTTGTCTGGCTTGTTGTGAGGCTCTGCTGGGGGTGGCAGGCCAGGGCTAGAACCCGCCATGCCTCCTGGGTGCCTCATGAGTGGCTGGGCCCAGAGAGAGCAAGTAGCAGCTCTGCCCCTTGTCTGAGAGTCTCTGGTTCAGCATACCTGGGCCGAATTAAAAAAAAAAAACTGCTGCAGGGTGTGTGTTGATGATCCGGGCTGTGATAGACTGGACTGCTGGGTGGAGGTGTGACAAGTAAGAAGTCTGGATGTGGATAACGGTGGCCCCCATCGAGTCTGGGGATGGGGGAAGTCATCTGGCTTGTTGTGAGGCTCTGCTGGGGTGGAAGGCCAGAGCTAGAACCTGCCATGCCTCCCGGGCACCTCATGATCAGCTGTGCACAGGGAGAGCAAGTAGCAAATCTGCTCCATGTCTGAGTCTCTGGTTCAGCATATCTGGACCGGATTGAAAAAAAAAAACTGCTGCAGGGTGGGTGTCGATGATCATTATCACTATCACTATCTTCCCATAAATCATCTATTTGCTAGAGCGGGCACCAGTAATATCTCCATATGTCCCGTCTCAGCTAGTAGAACCCAAGGCATCCACCCGCTCCAGGAACATAAAGAGCCTCAAACAATTATATTAGGTCATGGGTATGACCTAATATAAATGTTACTGATATTTGGCATATCAAATACTACACGAGCAGCTTGCCAGGCTTGCCGTGCGGGTGGCATACTGTTGTAATCACCTCTAAATAAAGCACTTATTGATAAACTGTGCTGCCGCGGAGCCGGGTTGTGATAGTCTGGTCTGCTGGGTGGAGTTGTGACGCAGAGGGAAGTCCGGATGTGGAAAATGGCGGGCCCCATGGAGAAGGGGAGGGTGGTCTAGCTTGTTGTGAGGCTCAGCTGGGATGGCAGACCAGGGCTAGAACCCACCATGCCTCCTGGGTGCCTCACAAGCAGCTGGGCACAGGGAGAGCAAGTAGCAGCTCTGCCCCATGTCTGGGTGTCGATGATATGGGCTGTGATAGTCTGGTCTGCTGGGTGGAGTTTTAACAAGAGGGAAGTCCGTATGTGGAAAATGGCGGCCCCCATTTTGTAGGGGGGTCGTCTAGCTTGTTGTGAGGCTCTGCTGGGATAGCAGGCCAGGGCTAGACATGCCATGCCTCCCGGGAGCCTCATGAGTGGCTGGGCACAGGGAGAGCAAGTAGCAACTCTGCCCCATGTCTGAGAGTTTCTGGTTCAGCATACCTGGGCCGGATTGCAAAAAACTGCTGTAGGGTGGGTGTTGATGATCCGATCTGTGATAGTGTGTTCTGCTGGGTGGAGTTGTGAAAGAAAGAAATCCAGTAGTGGAAACGCCAGCCCCCATGGAGTGGGGGGGGCGTCTGGCTTGTTGTGAGGCTCTGCTTGGGTGGCAGACCAGGGCTAGAACCCGCCATGCCTCCTTGGCGCCTCATGAGCGGCTGGGCACAGAGTGAAGCAAGTATCAGCTCTGCCCCATGTCAGAGAGTCTCTGGTTCAGCACACCTGGGCCGGATTGCAAAAAACTGCTGCAGGGTGTGTTTTGATGATCCTGGCTGTGATAGACTGGTCTGCTGGGTGGAGTGTGATGAGAAAGAAGCCCAGATGTGGAAAATGGCGGTCCCCGTGAAGTTCTAACAGATGCAAATATTAGAGTCAAGGTGGAGCTTGGCAGGGAGTGACCAGCCCAGGCTAGGCAGAAACAAAAGTCTCCTTCCGCAGCTCCATCTCCCGGCCCGGCATTGCATCTGAGAGCAGGCAACTAAGGTTGAAATAAATGTCTCCAAAGTGAAGTGACCACACCGAGTGCACTTCTGCTCAAACTTGAGGGGAGACAATAGCCTCGTTGTGAGGTATTGGCAGTGGCAAACTCTCTGAGGCACCACGGGTCTATACTGAAAATTTCCAATAATAGCTGGAAGTAACATTGTGTCACAAGTGTCACAGTGTCCACATGGAATTGGTGAACTTGGTCACTAGAGTACAACTCCAGCCTGGCCTCATCTAGACCCTCACTAGCCTTCACATTGCATGAGACACAATAAAGACACAGAAGAACGCTCCTCTATGATGAATGAATATAAAATCCTGGGAAGGTCTGTCAGCACAGAATTGGTCTAACTTTCCTGATGTAGACTCCTGTTAGGGCTTATGAGTAAAAGAAGAGGAGGAGAGATTGTGACCCCCCCACTCCAGGGATCCCAAAGTCCCAGGCTCAAGAGACTTCCTGTGGATTCCAAGGCCCTAACAGTACTGGGTGTCAGGGGGCAACCACGGCAGCAAATGGTGGTACCTAGCGGGTTCTCCAGCAGTGCTCACCGTCACTTAGGGTTCCTGGCCTGAGTCCAGCGTCAACACCCTTCTCCCTGACCCCGTCAACTGAAGAAAGAGCAAGGCCAGAGGTTCTTGAAGGACCAGAGGATATTAGTTGCTTCTAATAAGTGTTCTATTAGTTGTTACTTTTTGCTTCACCTTGCTGCTCGCTGCAGGAACCTTTCTCCAGGGACCTCTGGTTCTCTCCGGCAGATTTTCCTGCATCTGTGCAGGGTCTCTCTTCTTCAGGGTTTTTCTCTTCTGGAGGTCTTTGTTCATGGCATCATCTTTCAGGTCCTCTCCAGGACCTCTCTTTTCAGGACCTCTTTTCTTAGGTCCTTTGTGTTCAGGGCTTTTCTCTTCAGGGCGTCTTTTCTCTTTGTTTCTCTATTCTTCTATGTCCATTACCCCATTTAACTTTTTGACTTGTCTCTGTTTCTCTGTGTCCCTAATTTATTTCTTTGTTTCTCTGTTTGGTCCTATAGCCCTGTAGCCCTACAGCACAGCAGCCTTGGTGCTAGCCCGCGGGTCAGGCACAAGGTCTTGTGGTTTTGGTCCTGGCCCTCTGGCCTAGGCACCAGGAGCAGCTTCTCCTGCCTGGTGCCTGGGCACCAGATTCTGGCCATACAGCCCAGCACCAGGGGTCACTGCTCTTTCCATCAAGAAGACCCGGATGCTCTTGCAGAGTCCCTATTTACAGTCTCAGAATCCTGGCCTCAACTGACTAACCGTTTTCCAAATGTTGTTCCTTTTAATTATGATACTAGCCCTTTAAATGGCAAAAGGGCTGCTCCCAAACAGACTCCAAAGTGACAATGATATAACAGAGAAAAACATGGAAGAGACCTCCAACAAGGAAAGGGAAAGTAAGTGACAGTGGATGAGAAATATTCAGTCAGAAATTGCTGAACAAAAAAGCTGAGCAGGTGAACTAAAAATTACAATACTTGTACTCAGGAACAGAATGTCAGAAATTGAGAGTGAATTAGTGTGTTTGAGGATGACAATGTAAGTATAAATAACAAAACAAAGTAAAATAATTAAGAAAAATAGAAAGTACAAGGGATCTGTGGAACAGTTTCAAGACGAATAACATTCATATTATAGGAGTTACAAAAACTGAGAAACGGGAATGGAGAAGAATTATTTGCCAAGAACTTTCTCAATCTGATGTTCAGTTTATATATCCATATTCAAAATATCAGAGTTCCAAATAAAATAAACATAGTTCCCCATGATATCAAAGTACTGGATTACATAGCTTTCTTTTCATGCTTGATTACTTGATATCACGTTATTCGTCAATTTACTCTAGTGGTTGTCAGTAATGTTTCCATTTGACCCTATCACGTGCCAGTGTAGCCCAATGGCATCTGTTTGCTCCAGGAATACCAAGAGCCTCAAAGGTTCATTCAGGATCTTGACGAAGAAGTCTGATCATCTTGTAGGTGGGCAGCCATGTGATCTTTTGACATCCCGAGGGATCCAGTAGGTAGCTCTAGTCCAGCGGCCATCTCCAAATCACATTACCTGTCCAGCCCATCTGATTTCCAATGCCTTGGCAAATGAGACAGCGTCCTTTTCATGCTTACTTAGTTTTACTTAGAAAGGTAGGAAAAATACCTTTCCCTTATGGAATTTGTTCAGTATTAGAATTTAATGATTTTATAAATACTTTCTTATTCATGTACCTGTTCTTTCCAATATTCTTGTATGGCTTTGGACAGCAAAGGCCAGGCCTGATCTGTCTCTGCATTTCAGTGCCAATACAACCAGGCACCTGGCTATGGTATAACGCATATTTCTTACATAAAGGCATTTGGTAAATCTTCACACTTTAAAAATGACCAGCAAAAGTGGGTGAATAAGTACCTGGAATATTTTACCCAGGGAGGGGCCTTGTTCTATTTGTTGTATGAATAAGGCAGACACCCAGACACCTAGAATAAAAATTAAGAGTTCAAGCTATCATTTTAGCAGCCTAATAGAGGCTCAAATAAAAGAAATTGAGACCATATCCAGGCTTATTTCAAAAGAGTGGTCCCAAGGGCCCAGACATAAAGGAACATCTCCAAAAGGCAGTTTGCTCTGGGCATTTATAGGAAAAAAAATTCTGAGGGAATTACAAAGTACCATGACTTCCCTTTTTCCCAGGAGATAAGCACACCAGGGAAAAGAGCGATGGAAGTAACATGAAATCTGGGCTTTGTTTGCTTTTCTCTCTGAGGCACTCATCAACTTTTGTACTGTAAATGCAAGCTGGTTTCTCGGACTGAAGAGAAGAAAGTGAAGATGTGAAAGCGAGTGAGGAATGTTTTTCAGAACTCATAAAATAAGAAAGCTTGGAAGAGGTTTCAAGGAGAATGCAGGAACAGAAATGGGTGTTAAAGCTTATAACTATGAGAATATAACAAGAAAAAGTTCTTATCTAACATACAAAATTTCATGAAAAGTAATTCATGACGCACTAAATATGAATAGTCACCAAACCCAATAGTAGATAAACGGAAGCATGTAATAGTTTTGCTCTTCACAAGAGCTTAAAATAAAGGAACAAGACAATGTTTTTCCTTCCTGTGATTACTATTAATGATAATGATCTGCTCGCTCTAGGAACACACTCCAGGAGTTCAACTTTTTGGAAGTGCTGTTAAAAATTAAAATATTGTCTCAACAACTTATATTGTTAAGCAGATGAAGACTAGCTATGGCTGGTACAGTGCTATAGCAGTTAGGATATTTGCCTTGCACATGGCTAACCTCAGTTGCACCCAGCAATCCGTGGTCCCTGAGTACTGCCAGGAGAATTACCTCAGTGCAAAGCCAGGAGTAACCCCTGAGCATCACTGGGTGTAGTCAAAAAAGAAAAAAGGAAAAAAAGATAACACTAGTTATAGATTGAATGAAAATATTTGAAAATCACACACATGGCAAAGAAAGGAGTATCTTCCAATATCCAAGGTCCGACAAAACATGGATTAGGAAGCCTTGTCAGTCTTGTCAGTGGGTAGAATCTACTGCAAGTGTGTGGGAGTCAGAGGTTAGGTAAGACAAATAGGGGAACAATGTGCTAATAATTGTTGGAAATAATACCTGCCTAGAACTGAGCATTGAATATAGGCAAAGGGATGCACGTGATAACCTCTATATGTGTTGCAAGCCACAATGTGTAAGAGAAGGATGAGAGAGAGAGAGAGAGAAGAGAGGCAAAATGCCTGCCATAGAGGCAGGCTGGGGAGGTGGAAGGAAATCAGGGGACATTGGTGGTGGGAAATGGGTACTAGTAGAGGGATTGATGCTGGAACACTGTATGACTGAAACTCAAGCATGAACATCTCTGTAATTATGTATTTCACTGTGGTTTAAAAATATAATAAAAAATAAAGTATCTAAATACAAAAAAGCTATAAAATGTTTTAGCATTTTGGCAATTTAACTTTGGTCACCTAAAGCACAAAAATATGAAAATTAATAAAATAGGAGTTGAACAAAAGACATAGACATTACATTAGAGAGCTTATGTAAATAAAAATAGGAAAATAAAAGCATATTTAACATCATCAGCCATTAAGCACTTTTTAAGACTCAAGAATATAGCTCAGTTGACAGAATACATACACACTTTGTAGGAATAAGTTTTTCGGTATGATCCTAAACACCACACATATTAAAATATAAGTCAAAATCCACAATGATATTTCTTACATATATTTTAGAATTAATAAAATTCTAAAAAATTCTATCTTTAGATTCTAGGGGGATACGAAGAAACTGGAGCAAAGTTACACCGCTAGCAGGAACACTAAATGCAATGGTCATACGAATAATAATTGGAAGTTTTTGATGCTGTTTGGGGTCCCAAACAGTATTGGGGTATGTTAGGTGCACTGGCCACATTCGGAGCCAGTGACCATCCACTCATTTGATGAACAAAAAAACACAAGCACAGTTTAGAAAATCCAAGACTTCACTTCTTCCAACTCCATTTCACACCAACTGGCACACATAATCTCTCCCCCCCAAAACTGCAAAAGATAACTCTTATGCAGAGGCAGGGCATAACCTCAGGTATATGCTTATTGCTCAGACAATTATTCCTCATTAGTTAGAATCTGGCTTCCTCTTATGGGTGCAAAATCCCCATCGGGGCCACACCTCTGCATCCCAGGGCTCCTGAATGCTAAACAATCATTTCAATAATATTTCTAGTTATTTTGTACAAACACAGTAAGAGACAGAAATAAATCTACCCCCCCTAGATTAAACCCATAGGATTTCCTGAGGAAATCCTATCATAATATATCCAAACACTGCTCCCTTTGCTAGATTGATCATTTCCAATCCCCCTCAGGGTCCTTTCTCAACAATAGTCTAAGTACTCGGTTCCAGCTGCAAGGCACTTCACGACTTAGCTCTAAACTTTGGGTCAGAGCAGGGCTTACTCTATAAGTTGTCTCATTTTGAAACCAGGGGTGAAATCTTTTCCTGTTACCATCCAGTATCTTGTAGAGGACTCCCTATGGATGTATGAGGAATTAGATTCCATCTAAATGGTACAGAGGTGTATAGTAGAAAAATATGATGGAAACCCAGGAGTAAAAAATTTAGAGCTACATAACTCGAAACTGTACAGCCTTACTATCTTATTGTGTTTATGTAAGAGCAAATCCCTTAGCATAAGCATACACACAGGGCTTCCAGGGAGAATAAAAACAATCCCTCATTTGCAATACAAAAAACCCAGGGCTAGCAAGTAGGGTTTGATCCAACAGGCAGTGCTTTAGGAAGAGAGTCTTAAAATGTTTGCCACATTCTAGCAATTTCACTTTTGAGATTTTTTGCCAAAGAATTCAAACTGTGTTAACCAAAAACATTTCTAGCATATTCATAAAAGCTTAATTTGTAATATTTTCAGACAGTAAAGAACCCAAAGTCTTTCCAGGATTAAATATTAAAAAAAAACACAACAAAAACCTGGGGTATGCGTTTGTACCATAGAATAGTATGTAGTAATATAAAATGTGTAAGTGATGAAAGCATGCAACTTGGATGCCAAAAAATTAGACTTAGTGAAATAAAAGCCAACCTCAAAAGTAACATAGTCTGTGACTCAGTTTTAGAGCCTAAGCAACAAAGTATTAGAGATTAGTAAAATGAATGGTTTCCAAAAACTTAGAAATGGGTAAAGTCTGCTGTAAAAGGAGAGGAAGATACTTTTGCAATAGAACTGTTTTTATTTTTTGTTGTGTTGGTTGTCACACATATCTTAATGTGATAAAACTGCAGAAATCTATATACATATACACATATATAAATAAGCATTGTAGGGCCAGAGCAATAGCACAGCAGATAGGGCATTTGCCTTGCATGTCACCAACGCCAACCTGTATTTGATCCCTGGCATCCCATATGCTCCCCGAGCCCTTCCAGGAGTAGTTCTTGAGTGCACAGCCAGGAGTAACCCCTGAGCAATACTGGGTGAAACCCCAAAAGCAATAAAATAAATAAACAAGCAAGCAAACAAATGAATGAGCAAACGAATGAATGAACGAACGAATGAATAAATGAATGAATGAATGAATGAATGAATAAGCATTGTAATCTGTAGAAGAAGAATAGGACCGCAGGTTGTAGGAAAGGCCTTTGAGTTTCAGAAAGTTAATAAGTTAATTTTCAACATTTTAGTTTTGTTGGTCACTTGTCAGCTATAACCACATTATCCACAGAACAAAATCAATTTATAAAATTTCATTAGTAGAGAACACCTAGTCAGGTCACTACTCACTTACTTAAAAACTTGAATCATTATCACAAACCTGTGGGAGTCAGAGGCTAGGTAAGACAGAAAATGGAACAGTGTGCTAACAATTGTCGAGGGTACTAATGCCAACCTAGAACTGAGCATTAAATAGAGGCAAAAAGATACACATGACAACCCTTTAATGTATGTTCTGTAATCCATAGTCTGGAGGGGAAGGAAAAGAGAAAGAGAGAGAAACGGAAAAAAAATAAAGAACCTGCCAAGGAGCAGGGCTGGGGGGGTGGGGAGGGAACCGGGGATGTTGGTGGTGGGAGATGGGCACTGGTGGCGGGCTGGGTGCTGGAACACTGTATGACTAAAACCAAAATATGAACTTTTTAATTGTATATCTTTGTAATTGTAAAAATAAAAAATTAAAAAAAAATAAAATAAAAACTTGAATCATTGACTATATCTGGTTTTGTTTCTGTTTTAATTTTTTGTGATATTCAACTTTATTGTAAACATATATACATTACTGGCACCTTTGAAATTTAGAGAAAATATGAATAGGGGCAGGATAGTAATTAAAAGGAAGAATAACCTGAATTTACATGCTGTAAGCTCAGTGGACCCTCATTAAAGAATAAGAATCATTTTTAATTATTTTTATTTTTATTTATTTTAATTAAAGAACTATAATTTACAAGGCTGTTGGTAATTGAGTTTTAGGCATATAATATCTCAGCAGCAATCCCACATCAGTTTTAATTTTTCCAATATTCTCTTGCTCCTTCCTCCTCACTCTCTGTGCCGACTCCACCCTGCCTGTCAACTTGACAGGCACATTACAAAGTTTCAATAGTTGCAGCTTAGCTCTCAGGTTCAGTTTAGTTGTCTTTGTTTTGCATATACCAATCACTTGATCACTTGAATCCCTTATTCATCAATTTGCTCAAGCGGGCGCCAGTAACGTTTCCATTGGACCTTATCATGTGCCAATGTAACCCAATGCTCTACCTATTAAATGCAACACTACGGCTATACCACTCACCCACATAACCAGTATAAGTGAAGCCCTGATGCCTGTTTACCCATTACTTCCTGCTCTCTTCTTTTCCTTTGACTTCTTTCCTACTCCAGCTTCTTCTCTGAACGACAGGGTCAAGGATGATCTAGCTGTCTGCCCTTTACTACTACACATTTCATTATTCAGCGTGAATAAGATATTTTAACAACCCGCTCTTTTATTCTTTCTTTGCTGTTTCTCTCACTTCAATTTATTAACTTATTCAACAAATTCAGTGTACACATACCCAAAACATAGTTTTTCGTTTTATACACGCACACACACACAGACACACACACAGACACACACACAGACACACACACACACACACCTGTGCCTTGAAGGCACAGGGTCTTTTAAAAAAAGACAATTTTCCACAAATCTCCTATGTTTATACCAGTATTGCAATAAAATTTTGACAATTTCTATGTCAGGCTACCTTTCTAAGGCTTTGAACAAGTGAACAAATTTAATGAAATACTATATTTCCCACTCATAGATTTGTTTTTCTGTCCAGGAAAATAGGGATAATGTTGTCCCCCTTTAAGGCAAAGGTCCAGATTCACATTGATATTACAGGGTTTAAGGTACTTGTTCTCTAAGTGACCAACCTTGAGCCTGGATTCCAGCACCACAAATGGTTCCTAGGCACCACCAGGAGCGATCTTGGTGCACAGAGACAGGAGTAAATCCTGAGCATGTCCAGATGTGTCCAGAAGAACCTAAAGGGAAATACAAATAAGACAAAGGCCTAGAATATTAACTTGTCCATGATAAAAAATGTTTGATTTCCTTATCTTAGAGCTTCTGTTGTACAAGCTACTGCATTGTACAAATAAGTATAAAATCACTTGTGCTATTTCAATCTTGGTGGGGAGGGAGTGGGATGATGGAGAGATGCAAGTACTTACAGGTATAATAATCTCTTTTATATGTGATGTAAATATTCTTATCCTATGTCTTCCTTCATCTCTTTCCAAAAATTGTAAGAGGTCAGCACATAAATTACTATTACAGATTTCAAATCAGTTTGTTTATAGGCCAAAAATTTCAGACTCATCCAAGTTACTTATTCTGTGTTACTAGCTAATTCTGAATTTCGCCTTCACAAACGTATCCTGGGTTATTATCAGCTCTCATTCCCTTCCTTGAGTGTTTTTGAGATTTCCCAAAGGATGTCTCATGTGTCTATTAATGGCTTTTTTCATTTTTTTCTTTCTCTCCAGTTGCCTTGATTGAAATCTGCTGATCTTGTAAGCCCTGGTTGCAAGCACCTCATTATTGCTAATGTCTTCTTTCGGGTTGCTGACATCTCTGACCAACACGTTATCTTCCGTGCTACACAGTTCACAAAAGTAGGTGCAAATGGGATGTAAGTATACTTCACTGCACTGAAACCGTGGCCTTCTTTCCGAGTCCTCTACATTTCCCAAGTAGACAGCAGAGCTGGTCTTAGGACATACCGGATTTTCGGTTATTCTTCCACCCCTTGCCTAGATCCCCCATTTGGATGTAAGTAGTCAATATTGGATATACAGGCATAGCTGCACTTTAAAATATACTGGAGTTTCCATAGTGACTATAGCTAATATTTCTCTGTCCTCATATTTACATCCAATAACTACGGAAATCCATTACTTAACTTTTTTTTTTACCAAAAACAAAATTTAGAATGCTTGTTTTACTTGTAATTTTTGATCTGTTTATTTTCATAAGGATTATGGCAGGGACTTCAAATGACTTTGTTTTTATTTATTTTTTATACCACCGTGAACTACACAGTTACAAAGATGTTCATGATTGGGTTCCAAGGGACTGTTTTAAGGATGTGTCAATGCTAAGACTCCCTTGATATATCAAAATACACAGAAATGTATTGACCTAAGAGCAGTTTTACTTGTATTATAAAGACAATAAGATTGGCATTAATACTCACATAATAATAATTTACTGAATAATATCTTTACCTAAAGAAAAGTTAATTCTCTTTTTTTTTTTTTTTTTGTTTGGTCACACCCGGCAATGCTCAGGGGTTACTCCTGGCTCTGCACTCAGAAATTACTCCTGGCAGTGCTCGAGGGACCATATGGGATGCCGGGGATCGAACCCGGGCCGGCATGGGCTGGCCACATTCAAGGCAAACACCCTAACCACTGGGCTATCGCTCCGGCCCGAGAAAAGTTAATTCTCTTTTTAAGAAGCGTGCTTCTTATTTACATGCAATCAGCATTATTATAAACAAAATAGTAAAAGAGTGGCTCATAAGGGAAAGCACATAATACCCAATAATAATTTAAAAACATTAAATTTATTTTGAGATAAATGGTCTCTACTTTCTACTTTTGGTCAATACAATGTACACAGCACATTTTTCACTCATTTCAGTATAAACATAATGTTTTTTTAGTATATTCAGAGTTGTACATCCATCACCACATTTAAATTTAGACCTCTTTTTAATACCTAGCCGTTTATCCTTATTCTATTTTTTTTCTTTCTTGGATCAAAGCAAGAATTAATATAATTTCTGATTCAAGTCTTTCCTATTATGGAAGTTCATGTAATATATGGTCTACTGTGACTGATTTCTTTCATGTAACTTAACAATTCCAAGGCTGATATATGTCGTAGTATTTATCAGTCTGCTTGGAGTGATCCCTGAGTATAGAGCCAGGAGAAACCCTGCACTACTCCAGAAACGAGGTAAGACAAAGCCCTTTTGTAATTTGAATCAAAGTCCCCCATCACCTAGTCCCTTATCAAACATACTCTCCATCTCTCATAAAGGAGGAAGATCAGAAAGAGACATTAAGAGATCTACTTAATGTTATGGAGGTGGAGGAATGGGAGGGGGAGCTCAAATCCCCACTCCAAGTCAGCCAGCGTGGCCATCCCCTGCACCAGTGAGCGAACCTCCATGTTGGAAGGTGTGGCTGTGAGCTCCCAACCACCACAGCCAGCAACCCCGGAAGAGAGACGCTCCAGACCCAACCACTCCAGACCCACAGCTGCGCCACCCGGCCCCACATGGAAGCAGCCCATGGAGCTCTGCAGGGCGGTAAATGGTTCAGCCACCCCGAGCGAGTCTGACATAGCTCCAACGGTTTGCTCACTCATAGAGGGGAGGGCCAAGCTGGCCGGACTTGAGGGGGACTTGGGCTCCTCCTCCCATTCCTCCACCTCCATGTCGGAAGGTGTGGATGCGAGCTCCCAACCACCACACCCAGCAACCCCAGAAGAGAGACACTCCAGACCCACAGCTGCGCCGGCGCTGACAGTCTTAAATAATACTGGAAGTCAGGGCTAGGTCCTTCCCAGGATCTTTCACATTTATACGCTGTATACAATTCTAGGCATTTTCTAGCTATGGGCTGTTATCCCAGTGAGCCTAGCAAGAAGCCAGGGGAACCCCCACACCTTGAGGTCAGTTATTCTCAAAATATGGACTCCACAGCTCCTCAAAGCTCCACCTAAGAGAAAAGCTGATCTCTCCCTGTTGAGGTTCATCAGTAAAGCTTGAGATGAAAGCCTACTACTGAGAGTATACCACCCACATGGCACGGCCTGGGAAACTACCCACGTTGTATTTGATATGCCAAAAACTAGTAACAATTATAGACCTCATTCCAATGACCTGAAGGAATGGTCTGAGGCTCTTTGTGTTCCTGGAGAAAGCAGATGTCCTTGGGTTACACTTGCTTGCGACAGGACATATGGAGATGTTACTGTCGCCCGCTCAAGCAAATCAATGAACAACGGGAAGACAAGTGCCAAGTGACAAGTGATTTAATGTTAGACAGCTACTCTAGGAAAGTTCTTCCAGTTACTAGGTATGGAAAAATTACACCATAAAGAAAACAAAAAAGTTGCCTTTTTTGCACTATTTTGAAAAATAATGCAGAAGGTTTGATATTTGCCTTGTATGTGACCAACTACAATTTGAACCAATAGCATAGTATATGGTCCCCTGAGTACTGTCAGGGATTATTCTGAGTACAGAACCAGGTTCTAAGTACCAGGCTCTAAGCCCCTAAGTACCATTTGGTGTGGCTCAAGTAACCTCCCTGCCAGACATGCTCATAAACAGGGAGAAAGCTTCATAGCTTCCAAAATTTTTTCTTTCTTTATTTCAATTTAACCTTGTCTTTTGTAACACATGAACTAAAAGATCTCTGCCACTCCTCTGACAGCTACATTAGAAACTGTAATCTCTTTTGTGAATTTCATGGTCAAGAAGATATTTTCCCCCTAAAGGCAAACAGACTATTTCCAAGATGTTTTTAATTTTTTAATTCAATGTATCAATGTATCAATGTCTTCCCATTGTTCATCGATTTGCTCGAGTGGGCACTAGTAACATCTCCATTAGTCCTGTCACAAGCAAGTGTAACCCAAGGGCATCTACTTGCTCCAGGGACAGGAGGAGCCTGAAACCATTCTTCAGGTCATGGAACTGAGGTCCATAATTGTTACTAGTTTTTGGCATAACTGGTAATTAAAACATGGGTAAATTGCCAGGCTTTACCGTGTAGGTTGTATAGTCTCAGTAGAAGGCTCTCAACTTGAGCATTCACTGACGAAACTTAAAGAGGGAAGGTTAGGTTTTCTCTCGGATGGAGCTCTGAGGAACTATGAAGTCTGGATGTTGAGAATGACTAACTGCATTGTGTGGTTTGCAAACCACACAATGCAATTTTTTAATTAATTTCTTTTAGCAGCAGGTGTATCTTGATGTATAGTGACTCCTTAAAAGGAAAATGGATATAAAATATTATTCACATATATTACATTCAATATATAATATATAGTATTGTATGGATTTTTGCCCTTATAGACTATATAAGGGCAAAAATCCATACAATGGTATCAGTTGCATTTCTAGTCATTAAGAAATAGTCTCATTAAAGTAAATGTGACATCTGCTTTGAAAATATAACAAATTAAAAGTGGGACTTCTCAGAAGGGATTTGTTTCTGAAAAGGTCAGCTATAAAAGAGAAAGGGAAAAAGATTTCTTACTCCCAATATCAGCAAAATAGCATCATTTACTTGTCTCAATGGCTGTGTGTGAAGTTTTATGGTATTCACACTAAGTGTAACTAAATTTAATAAATGTAGTTTGAAGACAATAAGCTCAGAAAAGAATCAGTCATGAAGATATTGATAGCACCATAGGTTATTGAATTGTTTGCCCTTTCCAAAAGCATATTTCACTTTGTTTCTAACTCAGTCACTTTGTGTGAGAAGGTAAAAGGCCTTTTAAGAGGAATCATTAAATATGGATCACAGAACTATTTGGAAAAATTTTTAAATGAATGCTTTACTGCTTTTAAAAAAATTTCAACAATGTCTTCAATGAATGCTACAGGCATATACCTAATGTCCTATCCATGTATCCACCTGCCTAAAAATTAGATTATAATGAATGTTTTAAAATTTGAATGACTCTTTGTTTTATCATGCTACCACTCTACAATAGCAGGGCAAGTTGGTAGCAATAGCAAGGGAGACATATTTGTTTAAATGTTTCTGTTTGCTCATGAAAAAATATCAGATCATAGGTTTGTATAAGATCCGGAATGTCTTCGATCACACACAGGATCTCATCTTCCTCTGTGGATGTCTTTTATAGGAAGAACAAAACTGAAGATACTGTTTTTTGTGTCTCCAAGCTGCACATTGGTGTTCATAATGCATTCGGGACTGACTTTGGAAGATTTTTGTTAATTATGTGCTTATTTATTGACTGATTGATTGATTGATTTGTTTATTTTGGGTATACTGGTGGTGCTTATTTATTTCGGGGCTAATTCTAAACTCAGGATCACTTCTCTCCCAGCAGAGTATACAAATGCCTGGGGATGGAAATGAGTTGGCCACAAATTTGGCAAGTGCTTTAACTGATGCATTTTCTCTGCCCCTAGGTTTGACTTTAAAATTCCACATTACTAAATCGTGAGAGTAGTTTTTATTCATATTTATACAACCTTTCAGTTTTTCTTCGCATTCCTCCAACTCATTTTGACCTTTTTTTGGATTAAAAACATATTGCTGTTCTATCCGACACCAGAAGTTATTTGTGCATTTCAACACTCAGGACGTTATTAAGTCAAGTGACACCCAGAGTAACTAAGTGACTTGTTAAGTACCGAAGCATTCTTTAAAGCATCCTGGAACTTGGATTTCTTCAGAATTACATAATCAGGACTGGGGATTAGAAACATTAAAAAGGGAAAAAATATATCCCAGAAGAAGGGAAACTCTGGGGAAAAAACTTGTGCTTACAAATTCTAGAATTCCAGTAAAAGAGCTTTCCTCTGCTATATAACTTTAACACAATGCAGGGAGTCTTAGCCTTGTTCCCTCATGCGACAGCAAGTAAAGAGGTGAAGTAAAGTCACAGACACCCTCTGATGGAATTTTATGATGACTATTTTTATAACATTATCTTCCTTTTCTTCCTGACCTGACCTGATTCACTTCACTTATAGTACTAATCAGTGCCTCATAAGGAAATGAGTGACATTCTCAAACAGATGATTTCAAGGCACAGAATTTTCTTGAAGTAGCAACAGCTTCCTTTAAGTTTAATAGACTTCATAGTCAGCAATCTTAGAATTATATTAGAAGATAATTTCTTGCTGACTAAACATCACCATACTCCATAAGTCAGGCACCTTCACTAGGATTAAAGCAGCTCTGGCTTTAATCATTGACCTTTCAACACTAACCAAGACAGTAGATGAGAAGCTCTGCTGCAAATTTGCACTTTGCAGAACAAGGAGCTGGCCTGGCTCCACCGAATACCACAGATTTCCCCAAATGACATCACCTATAACTTATTTCTGTGGCTAGTAAAGTAAACATTTCCATGAAGTATTGATGTTGTTGGATCAGTGTAGTGCTATTGGAGTAACAAATGATAGTGAAACTCATTTTCCTCATTCCACACTTACTATGAATTCCATAGGACTTATCCTAAGTTCTCTCTTCTATTTCAAAGATTCCCTTCTCTTAGCACCATCACATTCAAGCATAGTATATTAAAACATCGTTAAATCTACCTTGTGTTCAGTTAATCTGTGAATTCCCTTGCAAATGATCAAATCCAAAATAATTTACTGCCTTGCAATATTAGGTCCTAGAATTTCTATTACTTGATTACATTACATTAATTAAATTACCTGGAATCTATGAAGTTCAATGTCACTGTCTTCCCGTTCATCATCGACTTGCTCGAGAGGGCACCAGTAACATCTCCATATGTCCTGTCTCATGCTAGTAGAGCCCAAGGGCATCTGCTTGCTCCAGGAACATAAAGAGCCTCAAAACCATTCCATCAGGTCATGGGAATGAGGTCTATAATTGTTACTGGTATTTGGCATATCAAATATGACACGGGTAGCTTGCCAGGCTCTGCCGTGTGGGTAGCATACTCTTGTAGTCACTTCTGATCTCCATCACCATGAGCCGAACTGTGATAGGCTCTTCTGCTGGGTGGAGTTCTGAAGAGAGGGAAGTTCAGATGTGGAAAATGGCAGCCCTCATGGAGTGGGATGGGGTGTCATCTGGCTTCTTGTGAGACTCTGCTGGGGTGGCGGGCCAGGGCTGGAACCCGCCATCCCTCCCGGGTGCCTTGTTAGCAGCTGGGCACCGGGAGAGCTGGTAACAGCTATGTCCCATGTCTGTGAGTCTCTATGAAGTTACCTGTTATATAATACTGCTAGAGTGTGTAAAGCCCCCTAAAGTTTCTCTCACTGTGTTTTCTCAACTTGTTGATAATGTTTGGATAAGAATAACTATAATGTATGTATGTTTTCCTATAGTGCAATGCACCAGATCCTGATAAAATATAAAGAAAATATAATGAAAACTGAGTTTTTTTCCCTTTCCCCCTATGAGATCTTTTTTTAATAAGAAATAGCTATTTCCCATGGTCCTTAAAGTATTGAGTATGAGCATGACTGAGAACTACTGACCACTCCATCTAAATGCTGAGCAGTAACACTTCGAATCTAGTTTAACAGATCATGCCTGGGTACTGTGCTGTGGGCAGGTTTGGATTTGAGACCTTGTTGTCACCCTTGCCTTTACTGGAGCTTATAAACCTTTTCCCTTTTTCCAAAAGCTAGTGTGGTAGGATTGACTCCAGAGCATGTGGTACTTACCCTCCTCACAAAACAAACATATATGCAAAAAATTTCATAAAGTTATTTGTTCCTTCACACACTTTTCCTTATTATCACCAACCATGTGATATGTGATCATATGTGTTATATGTGCAATCTTGCTGATTAAAAATCATATCTCACATATTTTTTTCATCTCGTATACCTTCCTGAATGCCATGCACATAGCACATCACAGGCAAAATAATTTATATGTAACTAAAGAGTGTTGGTTTTTATTTATTTTTTGGGGGTTACATCCAATGGTACTTAGGGTTCATACCTGGTGGTTCTCTGGGAACTAGATGCGGCACAGGTTTTGAACTCGGTTTGTCCTTATGTGAGGCAAGTGCCTTAATCTTTGTATTTATGCTACAAAGTATAAAGATTTTTAATTTATTTGTTTACTGAGGCATCACAGTATTATTGAAGTTGTTGTTTGAAAATTGCAGAGTTACTGCATAAATCCCTCCACCAGTGTTTTAAATTCCCTCCATTCTGATCCCAGGGAGTATATTTTAATGATTCCTTTACTAGAGATTCCCCTGTATGGTGCTACTTGATTACAGAGAATGTGTAGACTAAGTATTTTAATAGATTAATATTTTAAAAATAAGGCCCCACCCCCTTTTTTTTGCTCTTTTTTTTGGGTCACGCCTGGTAATACTCAGGGGATTTTCCTGGCTCTTTACTCAGGAATCACTCCGGGCAGTGCTTGGGGACCATATGGGCTGCCAGGGATCGAATCCAGGGCCGGCTGTGTGCAAGGCAAACGCCCTACCCACTGGGCTATCGCCCCGGCCCCTCCATAAGGCCCCTTTCTTAATTCAATGCCACCTGTTCTGTAATAGTAAATAATTACTGAGGAATATAAATATTGGCAATCTTTTTTAGATTGCGCCATGGAGTACATTACAGTATGAAGTCGTAGGTTAAACATAAACTATGTTGACAGTGCATATTCAAATTTCAGACATATTTTTCTCATCATTCAATATTTGGGTAGATTCACAAATCTTTATAAAATTCATGTTAAAATCTGGAGTTTAGTTTAGTTTTGTTTTTTTCAATCCGGCCTAGGTATGCTGAACCAGAGACTTACAGACATGGGGCAGATCTGCTACTTGCTCTCCCTGTGCCCAGCCACTCAAGAGGCTCCCAGGAGGGATGACAGGTTCTAGCCTTGGCCCGCCACCCCAGCAGAGCCGCACAACAAGCCAGATGACCCCCCCACTCCATTGCGCCGCCATTTTCCACATCCGGACTTCCCTCTCTTCAGAACTCCACCCAGCGACAGCCTATCACAGCCCGTCTCGTGTGCCTGCTTGCTGCCACACAGTTCATCTATAAATGCTATATTTAGAGGTGACTACAAGGGTATGACACCTGCATGGCAAGCCTGGCAAGCTGCCCTGTTTTTATTTGATATGCCAAATACCAGTAACAATTATATTAGTTCATTCCCATGACCCAATATAATGGCTTGAGGTTCTTTATGTTCCTGGAGCGAATAGATGCCCTTGGGCTCTACTAGCATGAGACAGGACATATGGAGATATTACTGGTGCCCGCTCTAGCAAGTAGATGATCAACGGGAGGATAGTGATAGTGATAGTTAAAATCTAGAATGGTAGATGACAAAGGAACAGAATCTCAGGCTCCTTGATAGTCCAAGCCCCTACCACTTTGTAAAAGTCAAGTCTGTTCTTTAAATCTTCCCAAAAGCTTGGGGGTTAGGACCTGCCAGAGGTGATGTCATCGACCCTAAAACAATGAGAAGATGCAAACAGTCCCTCATTACGGGGGCAATCTACCATGGTACCTCATCCCCCAGAGATAGAATCCTGCTCTGGAGCTATACACCTGTCCAGAAAAGAGGCAGAATTCCAGCGAAGGGCGTATTGTTATCTCCTTTTCTTTGCTTAAAGAATTTACCTCCTAATAATATATTAGCCATTTTGTATAAACAGAGTAAGAGATACAGACATTTATCTACACCCAGGATTAAGGGCAGTTTTTCCTGGGGACATATCTCTATATATTCCAGACTACAGTCTATAGGCCAAGTTATTTTTATCCTAACCTCAAACCAGGTCCTGAAATCAGTTGCTCATCTTTGGGTTAGGACAGAGTTTGTTGATGACTGTGCTCTTAGCTTATTATTCTTTTTATAACACTTAGTTCATCCCGGTGAGGCCAGAGTGGCTTTATCACAGCTTACCCTGGGTTCATCTGAGTCCTGTGATAGGATCCTTCTTTTTCGGATCTAAGGAACTAGAATCAATCTAAGGGCAACTGAGGTTTTACGTTAGGAAATATGATGATATCCAGGAGTAAATATTTCAGAGTTAATTAAATCCTATGTCACAAATGCATAATCTAAGTCTTCCTGTGTCTATACAAAAGGCCTTTGTTTGAACATAAAAATATGCAAAGGGCATACAGGAAAAACAAAACTTTTAATTTACAATACAAAACCCAGGGCTGGCAAATAGGAAACAGAGGACTGTGAGCAACATGGAGAAGATTATGTTGAGCGAAATTAGCCAGAAAGAGAGAGACAGATACAGAACGACTGCATTTATCTGCATAACATAAATATATAGGTACATATTATGATACGAATATCCAAGATCAAGTGAAACATATATCAGGAGGTCCTGTCAAAGGTGGAAATTATCACAAACGTGTGGGATTCAGAGGCTAGGTAAGACAGAAATGGAACAGTGTGCTGACAATTGTTGAGGGTACTAATGCCAACCTAGAACTGAGCATTAAATAGAGGCAAAAAGATACACATGACAACCCTTTAATGTACGTTCTGTAATTCATAGTGTGGAGGGGAAGGAAAAGAGAAAGAGAGAGTAATGGAAAGAAATAAAGAACCTGCCATGGAGCAGGGCTGGGGAGGGGGAGGGAACCGGGGATGTTGGTGGTGGGAGATGGGCACTGGTGGCGGGATGGGTGCTGCAACACTGTTTGACCAAAACCCAAATATGAACTTTTTAATTGTATATCTTTGTAATTTTAAAAATAAAAAAAAATTTAAAAAAATTAGAGATGAAATAAAATACGTTTTAAGGCTTTAAAAATAAAAAAAAAATCATATCAGTAACAAGACTGTAAGCCCTGGTGCCGGGAAAATAATGCTGCCTGTCATAAAAGGCAGGCTGGGTGGTAGGAGTGAAACTGGGGACATTTTCGGAAGCAAGTGGTGATTGGAACACTTTTTGAGTCATGAATAACTTTTTAAATCACAGTGACTCAATACAGATTTAAAAAAAAGAGCTTTTCCTAGGTGTTTCATGATCCCTAAGAATGTTATCTTTGAAGAGGGGTTCCCTCCCAAGAATAGTCAAGAATTCCTGGAAGCACTTCCAGAAATACTTGGCCAATTAAGTCAGAGAGTTTAATGCTTAGACCTGGCAATGAGGCACTGGTCTGACTCAGTGTGCTGTGTGTGTGTTTGTGTGTGTGTGTGTGTGTGTGTTTGTGTGTGTGTGTGTGTGTTTGGGGAGAGGGTCTCAATGGATAAATTGGTGGTGATTGGGTTCTGTGAATTTCCAGTGATCAAATTCAAGGTCCCATTAATGCAAAGATTGTAACCCTGACCCCTGAACTATTTCCCCAGGGATAGCTACTACAAGAGTGTTGTTCTCTTTTATTTTAGTACTAAATATTAAGATTCATTTGAATGAATGGACTTTGGAAATTGTCATGGATTACTCCCCAAAAACTTGAATGGTAAGCCTCTAAAATCTATGGCTAGAAAATGTCAAAAAATATACGCATAGAGGCTAACAATTTATCAGAGTAGAATCTCACTTTCCATTACCTGTTTGAACTAAATCCCACTTTTCATTTAGTTTGAACTAAATAAATTTGTAATAGTTTCATGAATGCTTCAGAGCAGGGGAATGCATATATTTATAATGCACTACTATATCCTTATGGACGGAATATACTTTTGTTACTTGTCACTTTTATATGCAGTTGTATGCATATAAAAAGTTAGCAAAAAAATTATTTATCTCTATATTGGAAATGTCAGCAAATTTATATCATTCGCAAGACATCCTTGCCTAAAACCCAAGAGTATATTTATCAGTCTTTTGAAGTTTTTGGATGATTAAATCTGTGTTAAAGGCTGACTGAAAACTGAAGTGTTTTCAATGTATTAGCTGCACAGCAATTACCATGACTGGTTTAAATATCAGATGGGGGAAATTCCTTAATATAATTAAATTCTTTTAGACTCTTTGACACCCAATGATAAAAATCTTTTCTTTCCCATAAGTGATGATATCATTCTTCTAAGTTAGACCCTTTTCTCTTCAGAAAATGAAACTTGCCAACCATTATTTCCCGAGAAACGCCATACCTCCAATTGCACTTGCTAAAAGCCTCACATTATTTTAAACTTCCTCCTTGCTGCAAGCTGTGGACTTTGGTATTAAAGGCACATTTGTTCATACAATTAGTAAAGAGACTTCACAACTGCTTTCTAGAGAATATAGCATTTAACAGAATTTTTTAAGACTCATACTTTTAGTTGTTTGCCTAGAGACATAGAGATTCACTGTATTGCGCTCTGTTAACTACCCCCTACCGTGCCTTGTGGCACACTCATACCTGCTTAGCTAATGAGAAATTATAAGTATACATTGAAACAAGGTGTGCCAGGTAGCTTCCAAGCATAAAATTTCTTTTTATGTATACCTTTTCAAAATGAAAATGTGGAGAAACAGTCTTTGAAACACAACATGACAGATGGACAAGAATACTTTACTAGCATGATGGATGGGTCCTTTATTTACTTCTCTGTGAATGGTAGCTGATCATAATCATCTTTACAGCTCGAGAGCAACAAAAGGATTATTTCTTTTGTCCTGGAATCTCAGGATGAGCATATTTGTTCAGGAGATAAAGGGGCCAAATTGGAGGGAGCTACTGTGGCATAATAAATTTGTAGCAATCACAAGTCAATGTTCCTTAGTTCGTAAGACACTATCAACTTTAAATATTCTGATCCTTTCATAGTTAGCAGGCTTATCCTTTTGTCCTTATTGAATTAACTGCTTTTTCTTTTTACATTGTCTCCTAAGGGAGCCTCACTTTAAATCTTTTCAGTTTAATTCCATTAATTGGCATATTGTCTGGTCTCATGTTCTTCTCTTGGGTCTTGAACTTATGTTCCCCTCAATTTTGAAACTTCTCAGCTATATTTTGCAGCTTTGAATGACAACTTGCTCCTTCCGTAGACAAAGCATGTGCATTCTTATCTTTCCCCCAGGCTAAGGCTTAACAATGAATTCACAATCCTTGCAGTTTATCAATCCATTAAGTGAACCCAACCACAGAGTTCCTTGATTTTGGACATAATACTGAAATCATGGGACACTGGTTCACTAATTCAAGCATAATTTAAGAACTAATGACTCCAAGTTATGGAAAGTAGATTAAAAGTTAATTTAAACTTGACTTTTTTTGGTCTCACTGCCATGAACTAAGACATATTTGGGTCACACTACCTTGGATCTATATTTCACTATCACAATTTATAAACAGTATTTTTGTCACATTATTTACCTTCATCACCCTCAATATTTACCTCTTTCAAAGGGAATGAAAATAAACTTCATTTCAAAACATTGTGTGATGAAGAATTAATTGGATGAACACTGTTCAATGTTATATACTATCTGGCACATGATAAATAATCAATGGTAGCTATTATTATCATTACTACTATTAAAATATCATTTAGTCTATTAGTGTTATATTTATATTCTGTCAGCAAAGAATATCTAATCTGTCAGATTTCAAATGGAGGATGGCAACTTGCATCTTGGGAGATGGGCTTTGCATAATATATATGCCATTTATTCTTATCCCTACTGTAATCATTTCCTCCTTTTTAATTAAACTGTAATTTCTCTACATAAAGAGACCATACTGTACATTTTTACAAATACAGGCTAAGCACAAAGACTCTCCCACTGAAAATGTATTACAACTATTTATTAATAATGTGTGAGTGAGAAATCAGATTTTTTTGACTTATTTTTAGGAATATTCTGAGACTAGAAGCATATATAGATTTATTACAGGTAGATCTAAGAAGAATTATGCAAGTAACTATAAGGGAAAGACTATGAAAAGAACAAAGATGTACCTATTTTTGTGCCAATCTTTATGATCTATAGGTGATAAATAGAGCAAATAACTATCAACAGAGGTCATAACACATACATTCACAAAATTTCACATAATAGTAGGATGATTCTAAAGCATTCAGTGATCACAGGCTTTCAAATATTATTTTTGGGTCACACCCAATGGTGCTAAGGCAATACGCCTGTCTCTACACTCATGTACTCAGGGACCACTCCTGGCAGGCTCTGTAGAACATTAGGAGTGCCATGGACCAAACCCTGGTTGGCTGTTTGCAAGGCAGGTGTCCTGCCTGCTATACTATGTGATTAAAAAATGCCCTAAAGTATAATCTCTAGTGCTTCAAAAACTATATACATACTTAAAGTGTAATCTAATGATCTAATTGTTACTGTGACTGTCTATTATTGTTACTGTTTTTGTTAGTTAATAAAATGGTCCATTAAAGCAATTGTTATTCTAGCTCACAGATAACTGCAATATACACCATTGACAAAGCGATATTTCATAATTTGAGATATAAAGATGATCCTAATGGCTACTGTACAAGGTTTTATGCTCCATAAAGGTAAGAAAAATTCTCCAAGAGGATTTCAAAATAACCCAATTTGCCAAAATTAATGACTATGGTTTGGGACAAAATTGGATTAAGAGAACTTTTCCAGAGTCTGTGTTATTCAAAATAAAAAATAGAGTATGGAAGTGGAGCAAGACTGTAGCAGGTAGGGGCTTGTACATCTATTACCTGCGTTCAATTCCTGACACCCATATGTTCCACTGATTTCTGTGAGGAGTTACTCCTGAGCACAGAGACAGGAGTAATCTCTGAGCACCATCAGTGTGGCTCAAAAATAAAGAGAAAATTTAAAGATTGGCCTTAGTTATAGTCTATCACTTTTTAATCTTTTCATCTCATTTAACAAATTTTAATACATTGTTTTACTATGAATCTGTTGTAGGCAGGCAGACAGGGGTTCTCCAAGGCAATAAAGTTTCTCCCAAAGGCTGTCCAGATTCACCTGTTTGGAAATCGGAACCAAGACTTGGTAAGACCCTCAGTAGACTACCTAAGGAATCTGGATCAACCTGTCTCAGCCGGGCCCCCAATCTGGTTACATCCCTGGACAGAAGACCCAGCAGGAACAGAGGTCTAGAAAAGGAGATTTTCAAAGAAGACCACTCCCAAAGTCTACTCCCCTTGGCAACGGCCCTAGCAACCTAGGTGGAAGCCCCATATGGGAATAACTTGGGGAGAAATCTATAAAAGTCGTCCTGACCAAAGGACAGCGCGCACATGCTGCATGGACACACATGCTGCCTGAGCCCATGTGGCCGAGCACATGTGGTACCTGAGCACATGTGTCACCCACACCTCCCCTCTTGAGATGTTCACTCTCTTCCTTACTTTCCCTCCTCCTTCCCTTTCCTAAAACCACCTTAATAAAACCTGTCTTACTTCATTGCTCGTCGACTCCTGAAAATTCTTTTTCTGCGAGGAAGACAAGAATCCTGAGGAATCCCTGGGTAAGGCCTAGGACTGACTTTCCTTTCCTGCAAAGAGCAATTCCTAGCTCCAGCCTGAGTCCGTGGTTCCCGAGAAATCTCGGGTGGTGAGGATCAACTCCTGTGCCTAGAGATCAAGCAGGCTTCAGGTATGGCTTGACGACCACCTCGTGGGGCTGGTGGGGCTCAGTCCCACGCCATGCAGGGGCTCGTCACAGACTTTATCAGTCCAAAGCCTGCCCAGCGGGTCCCGGGTGGTAGAGACGGCTGAGGAGAAAGTGGCCATCTCTCTCCCCTTCTGCACCACATAAGCCACCCATGAGGCCCACCGTCCTCAAATCCACAGCTGAAATTTTCATTCACTTAGAAAAATACCCATTTTTGATATTAAAAGTACAACATTTTCATCTTGACCCTTGATATCAAACTTGATAGTGAGCTTATAGTCTTGAAAGGGACACAAAACAACAATACACAAATATGGTGACTGGAAAAATAAATGACCATAGTTATATCTAAAGCTCTTCAATTCAGAATCAACAGACAGAGCTAATAAAATTAGCAGCCTGGAGAAAATTTTTAGTGACAAAATAAAGGCTCATGATTTTCTTAAACAGCTCTGCTTAAATCGAAGGTGTTTTCTTACTTATGAGGGGATCTGGTGGAAGATACAAAGAGACAATAAAATTCACCTCAAATGTTGCTTTAGAAATGCTCAACCAGGAAAATTACCTCTAGAAATAAAAAAATAATAGAAAATATAGAATTGAAATTTAAACAAAATAGTAGATATCCAAATGATAGAAATTAGAATTTTGTTTAGCTCCGTGGAACATAAGCAAAAATGGTGTGTTTCAAATTAAAAAAAAAACGTAGGAAGTTGCAGGTTTGTATGGTGGCTACATAATGATGTAGAAACTAGATTCTTTTGCTCATTCTAAATTTACACTATTACTGAAAACTGTTCAACTTCATGGTTTCAAGCCATTCAGATATAAGAATAGGAGGGCAAGAGCAAAATGTTAAGAAGT
The DNA here is from genome assembly GCA_021461705.1 of Cryptotis parvus. Classification (NCBI taxonomy): domain Eukaryota; kingdom Metazoa; phylum Chordata; class Mammalia; order Eulipotyphla; family Soricidae; genus Cryptotis; species Cryptotis parvus. The sequence goes on from JAJIBD010002723.1 coordinate 104,707, forward strand.
AAATGCCGTTTTGTAATCTCTCCTTTAATAAGCTTTCCTACAAGAGTCACCCAATGAAGAAATTGCTATGTTCTATGGTTTCCTAGGCTGGTTGTTTTCAGATGTGTATAATGTCCTCTTAGAAATAGTTGAATATGTTTGGAAGAGAGAGAAGAGACATCCGTTCAGAGCCAAAGAGATAACTCAGGATTTAACACAGGAGCTTCAGTTCTTCAAGCATATAAAATCAGTTCCTGAGGAACTGTGCATTATCAGGGGCCAGATTAAAAAAAAAAAGCCACAACAAAAATTCTCTCCACAAGCAAAGAAAGCCTCTTCAACAAATGGTGCTGGGAAAACTGGGCAGCTACATGTAAAAAAAATGAACTGAGACCTCCTTCTAACGCCATGCACAAAAGTCAGATCAAAATGGATTCTAGATCTCAACATCAGACATGAATCTATAAGGTACATCGAAGAAAACATAGGAGAAACGCTCTACGACATCGAAACGAAAAGTATCTTTAAAGATGACACACCACTGACCAAGCAAATGGAAGCAAAGTTAAACAAATGGGATTATATAAAACTAAAAAGCTTCTGCACCTCAAAAGAAACAGTGACCAAGATACAAAGACAATCCACAGAGTGGGAAAGGATATTCACCCAATACCCATCTGACAAGGGGTTAATATCCAGGATATATCAGGCACTGGTAGCACTCCACAAGAAAAAAACAGCCAACCCCATCAAAAAAATGGGGAGAAGAAATGAACAGAAGCTTCCAAAAAGAAGAAATTCGAATGGCCAAAAGGCATATGAAAAAGTGTTCTTCATCTTTAATCATCAGGGAGATGCAAATCAAAACAACAATGAGGTACCATCTCACACCACAGAGACTGGCACACATACAAAACAGCAAGAATAACCAGTGCTGGCGTGGATGTGGGGAAAAAAGGGACTCTCATCCACTGTTGGTGGGAGTGCCGACTGGTCCAGCCCTTTTGGAAAACAATATGGACATTCCTCCGAAAACTAGATATTGAGCTCCCATTTGATCCAGCAATAGCACTCCTGGGAATATACCCAAGAGACCGAAAAACACATAGCAGAAACACTATCTGTACTTCTTTATTCATCTCTGCGCTATTCACTATAGCTAGAATCTGGAAACAACCTAAATGCCCGAGAACAGAGGACTGGCTAAAGAAACTGTGGTTCATCTACACTATGGAATACTATGCGGCTGTCAGAAAAGATGACATTATGAAATTTACCTGCAAATGGAGGGACATGGAGACTATCATGCTGAGTGAAATTAGTCAGAAGGAAAAGGACAGATATAGAATGACTGCATTCATTAATACGACATAAATAGATACCAGTGTTTTACTAAATGTGGGAAATGGTAATGGCAGATTAAGACTCACCATTGAATATACACAAAGAGACTTAAGTGATAAACTCTAAATACCTTTAGGGCTAGCCACAATGTGTAAAATAAGAGGCAGAGAGATGCAGAGACAGAGAGAGAGACAGAGAGAGAAAGAGAGGAAACTGGGGTACCTGCTATTAAGGCAGCATGGGGGGTGGGCAGGAGGGGGTGGGGTACATTGGTGGTGGAAATGGGGCACTGGTGGAGGGATGGGTGCTGGTATACTGTATTACCAAGAACCAATTATGATCACCTTTGTAATTGTATGTTTCACTGTGGTATAATAAAAAATTAAAAAAAAAATTTAAAAAAAAATTCTCTCCACAAAATGCAAAAGTTCGTGTTCTCCATTCTTTTTTTTTTTGGGTGGGGGACCCCAGGGGATCGAACCCGGGCCAGCATGGGCTGGCTGCGTGCAAGGCAAATGCCCTACCTGCTGGGCTATCATTCCGGCCCCTAGTGACATCCATTCTTAACCTCCAGAACCTGTTTTTGCTTTTAGACAGCTACTTAATGCAAAGATCATAATAAATATGCACATGTCTTAAGAAATGCTACATTCTTCACAAATATTTGTCTTTTATCACTATTTCTGAGAATTCAAAAATACCACTTATTGTGGTTTATGAATTTCTTTTTCTCACTCACCTATCTTCAGAGACTCCTTTAATCAGTTTTAGCTAATTAATAATTTGTTTTCCCAAAATAAAATGTTTCTTTCTATTGATTCTCCAAAGCAAAGTTCATAAGTCAATTAGTAAAGTATTTGTTTTAAATTATGCTTGGTTTAACCTGAGATTTACATATCAGAAATGGAGACCTTATATAGCAGATATCACTTCTTTTAAAGTAAAAAGTCGTGTCCTTCAGGTCTTTATTCCTGGGACTTCTTTCCTAGGAAAAAAACCCTGATATTTATTCTTGCCTGATATCCACTGATATTTCTTTCAGTTTCATGCCTGATATTTGATATCAGTTGATATTTCTTTCAACTCCACATCTGATATTCTTCAAAGCAAAAGCATTGGGGTCTGGGTATCTACCTTATCAAGTCCAAGAGTATAATCTCTCACAATCTGCTGGTGCGGCTGGAACTCAGCTCGCCCGGGCCCAGCTGAATATGGGACCCCCAGGAGGGCAGATGGGTTTTGGGAGTGGGCCCGTCACCTCTGGGGTGTCCCGGAAGCAGCCGGATGAGACTCTCCCATCACACTAGCCACCATTTTCGCTGTCCGGATGCTGGGAAACTGCCTCACGACCGGATTAACAGAGCAAAACCAGTTCGAGCCCAGGTAGGCGACTCCCAGAAGCGGGAATCACTGGGAATTTGTCAGATGGAGTCAGGGTTCGGCCATTCCCCTCTCCATTTTGTCAAGCCTGGTGGCCCCGCCCAGGAGCTGCCTGGGGGCCATCGGCCGTAACATGAAGAGGGCTCACAAGCGGCTGGGGGCTGGAATTTGGCTCGCCCGGGCCAAGCTGAATATGGGACCCCAGGAGGGCAGAAGGGTTTTGGGAGTGGGCCCGTCACCTCTGGGGGGTCCTGGAAGCAGCCGGATGAGACTCGCCCATCACACTAGCCACCATTTTGCTGTCCGGATGCTGGGAAACTGCCTCACGACCAGATTAACAGCAAAACCAGTTCGAGCCCAGGTTGCGTGGCTGCTTGTGGCCGCCGGTCCATTAAAATAGTGGAAACAGTAATGTCTTTTAATGCACTGCATTCCACGAAGACAGGAAAGTTTGGCGAGAGGGGAGAGATCAAGAGGAGAGAAATGACATACAGAACCTGCCAAGTAGTTGAGGTGTGGGAGTGGGGAGGGAGGTGGGGACATTGGTGATGGGAGATGGGTTTGGGTGGAGGGGATGGGTGTTGGAACACTGTAGAACCAAAACTCCACATGAGTATCTTTCAATTGTATGTCTAAAATGGTGTAATAATATTTGGGGGGGGAATAATAAAATGAAATAAAAAAAAACAAGAGTATAATCTCTACTGTGCCACAACCAAGAAGTATGTGTGAGTACCACAGTTAAAATTGTGCAATTCCTTACATAATTGAAAATTGTGTAGTAGCAACAATAGGGAAAAAAAAAAGGGGGTAAATGTCCTTGCATGATCTCTATTATTCAAATCTAAAAAACCTCTTAACCCTTTTTTTTAACTTAGTTTAAAAAAAAGTATCACTATTAGGGGCGGGAGCGATAGCCCAGCGGGTAGGGCGTTTGCCTTTGCACGTGGCCGGCCCATGCTGGCCCCGGGTTCAATCCCGGCACCCCATATGGTCCCCGAGCACCGCCAGGAGTAATTCCTGAGTGCAGAGCCAGGAGTAACCCCTGAGCATGCCGGGTGTGACCCAAAAAAGCAAAAAAAAAAAAAAAAAAAAAGTATCACTATTAAACTTTACACAGGAAATTCCAGATATAACAATAAACTACTTTTTAAATTATTTTTATTCATTATACTTTAGACAGTTATAATAGTGTTTTAGTATTGATTTACAAAATCATAGCATTTATATAAAAAATTACTACACCTCATCACCACCGAAGTACACAAATACCCAACCCTGTCCAGGTTTTCTAACGTGATCCTCTTTACACTCCTCCCTTTCTTCACTGAGTGGTTTGTCATTGTTCAGTGCTTTTTATTATCTTATTTTGAATCTGTATTCCACCCATGAGGGACCTCATACAGTATCTGTCATATTTAAGCAAAATACAAAAATATGTATTTTGCTTAATATGACAGCCTCGAAATTACATCCACACTACAGAAAATTGCCTGATTTCACCATTTCTTAGAGTTCTGTAGAACTATATTAATTACATATAACACAGCTTTTTTTTATTCAATTATCCAATGGTGGACATTTTCATTGCTTCCATAAGCTATACTAATAAGTATGTAACATTACAAAACATTATAGTTGTCACTATAAGTTTATAGAAATAAAAACTGTGTGGTACTAGAATAAATACAGACTCAACAGATCAATGAAACATAATTGACAATGCTGAAATAACCCTCAGATTTATGGGCAGTCAATCCACAAAGGAACTAGTATAATGAAGTGAAATAACAAAAGCCCCCTCAATGATGGTTTTGAGAAAACTGGACAAACACATGTAGAAAAATGAAATATAAAACCCTACCTCAGACCATTTACAAAAGTTAACTCTAATGGTATTAAAAACTGAGATTAGAATATAATTTTAAAAAACTGAAAAAGTCATAGATAAATGTCTCCAGGCAATGAAATTCAGAGGCATCTTTAATGATTTGGCTCCTGAGGCAAAGATAACAAAGAAAAATAAGCAACTGAGACTACATCGAGATAAAATATTATAGTATGGCAAAATAAAATTTCCGACTGAAATAAAGACATCACAGTGACTGGAGAGAATATTTGAACACAATTTATCAGATTGTGTTGGCTACTACCAAGATATTCTATAATGCACTAATAAAGTTACACAACATAATGTCCAATAGCCAGTCCCAGACCCACGCCGGGTCCCCTGCCTCGCCTCATCGCACAACTAGGCGCTATTGTCCGTGCGCATATTGATGAATAACGTGATTTCAAGTGATCAAGTGATTTTATTATGCTACCATGAGTTATACAATTACAAAGATATTCATGATTGGGTTTCATTAATACAGTGTTGCAGCATCCATCTCTCCACCAGTGCCCATTTCCCATCACCAATGTCAACAAATTCCCTTCCTCCCCCACAGCCTGCTCCTTGGCAGGCACATTTCCCTCTGTCCTCTCCTCTCCCCTCCTCTCCTCCCCCTCCTCTCCTCTCCCCTCCTTCCTCTTCCCTCCTTCCTCTTCCCTACCCTCCTCTCCCCTCCCTTCCTCTCCCCTCCCTTCCTCTCCCCTCCCTCCTTCCTCTCATCTCCTCTCTCCTCTCCTCTTCTCTCCTCTCCTCTCTCCCTCCCCTCCCCCCCCCTCCCTCTTCTTTCCCTCCCCTCCCTCTTCTCTCCTCTTACCTCCTCTCCTCTCCTCCTCTTCTCTCTCTCTCTCTCTCTCTTTCTCCCCCTTATTTTACACATTGTGGCTTGCCCAATTTATATTTATGAATTATCTTGTAAATCCTTTGCTTACATTTGATGCTCAGTTCTAGTCTGGTGTAACAGTTTCCAACAATTAGTAGAAAACTGGTATATATTTATATCCCACAAATGAATTCAGTCATTCTATATCTATTGCTATCCTCTTGCTAATTTCACACAGCATAATAATATTTATATCCATTCATTTGTAGGTTAATTTCATGACTTTGTTTTTTTCTGACAGCTGTCTAGTATTCCATTGTGTAGATATACTATAGTTTCTTCAGCCAGTCTTCTGTTTCTAGGTTCTGGCTATTATGAATTGTGTTGTGATGAATATGATATGCAGATGGTGCTTCTGTTGTGTGTTTTTAGGTCTCCATTGTATATTCCCAGGAGTGGTATTGCTGGATCAAATGGGAAGGCAATATCTAGTTTTTTGGAGGAATGTCCAGATTGTTTTCCAAAGGTCTGGTCCTATCAACATTCCTACCGACAATGGATGGGAGTCCCTTTCTCCCCACATTCATGCCAGCACTCATCTTTCTTGCTCTTTTGGTTGTTTGCCAGTCTCTGAGGTGTGAGATGATATCTCATTGTTGTTTTTAATATGCATCTCTCTGATGATTCATGATAAAAGCACTTTTTCATATGGCTTTTTGGTCATTTAAGTTTCTTCTTTGAGGAAATTTCTGTTCATTTCTTCTCCCCATTTCTTAATGGGATTGATTGCCTTTTTTCTCATAAAGTTATACCAGTGTCTTGTATATCTTTGATATTAACCCCTTATCAGATGGATATTGAGTGATAATTCCCAATCTGTTGACTGTCTTTTTATCTTGGTCACTTCTGATCACTTTAACCTTTTTTTTTTTTTTTTTTTTTTTTTGCTTTTTTGGGTCACACCCGGCAATGCTCAGGGGCTTACTCCTAGCTTTGCACTCAGGAATTACTCCTGGCATTGCTCGGGGGACCATATGGGATGCCAGGGATCAAATCCAGGCCAGCACAGGCCGGCTGTGTGCAAGGCAAACACCCTACTCACTGAACTATCGCTCCGGCCCCCACTTTAATCTTTTTAAACTCTTTCCTCCTACAGACCCTCAAATCTGCGTTCATGTTGTTCACTGTGTAGTTCTAACTGCTCAGACCAAAAAAACTAGATCACTTTTGATTTCTACTTCTCTTATATATATCATTGAACTAAAGAGCCAATCATAATTTTTATGATTCTATCGTTAGTTGGCACTAGCCTGGATTATTACACTATCTTTCTCTCTCTCTCTCTCTCTCTCTCTCTCTGTGTGTGTGTGTGTGTGTGTGTGTGTGTATCTTTGGGCCAAACCAGTGGTGTCAGGATTGACTCCTGACTCTGTTCAGGGATCACTCTTGGGACCTAGGGGGATCACATAAGGTGTCAGGTTTACAATCTGGGTCAGGGAATGCAAGGCAAGTGTTTTGCCTGCAGCAGGTTCTCTCCATTCCCAATTATAGCGTATTTTTTAAACATTCTCTCTGCTCTTGCTAAGGCTCATCCCCTGCTCCTATATCATACAAACCAGAAAGCATCTGCTAATATATCAGGTTCTGCCACTGTTGAGCTAAAAAACTTCCAAGATTCCCATCTTAAAGACTACAAGGTATTCACAGTTCCACAAATTTGACCTTTGCCCTCCCTCTACTTATTTCAACCTGTCTCTAGTTTATCCCTTTGGGTATGTTCTGTTTACTCCATGGCAACCTTTTTGCAGCTCCGAACTCTTGGTTTCTGTCTTCCCTGGGATATCAACATAATTCTGCCCCTTATTCAAACTCAGATCTTTTCCTGGTACCACATTTTCAGTGATACCACCCCTTATTTAGCTATTAAGTTATTTAGCTATTAGTCACCTTATTTAATTATTTTCCCCTGACCCTTTCCCTTGACTTCATTACATTCTCCTTCACCTCTTCATTTTATTCTATTTTAAATGTTGTGTGTGATTTCTTGCCTGTTGTATCTCTCCTCTCACCCTAGAGCGTAAGCTGCATGCAAGCAGAGGTACTTTTGCTTCTTTTGTTCACTACAGTCTAGATAGTACTAGATGTACAATTAGTTATTAGCAAATATCTTCAAACCAGTAAAAAAGATGAGAGAAACATACTCATTGAGGTCAAATGAAGTGAACATAAAACTAAGGAATTCTGAGATCTTTGGTTCCCTTAGTTGATGAACTTATGTCAAACCCTCTGTCTCTTCAGACCATAGTTGTTTTCTGCCACTAGAAGTTCAGGAGACTGAATTCAGTTCATCGATGTTAGTTAGTTAGTGGGTTAAATCTAAAAAAAGTGTGCACAAAAAATTATTTTAGAAAAATTTCTTAAAACATGAGGCTATTTCAGAGAATTTATATGTAGTAGTTGTTTCTAAGGAGGTTTTGTGAATATAAAACCTCCAAAAGCAATTCTGCATTTGGTTACAAAACTCAATTGAGCTTGACCTTGGAGAAAAGGGCATATTTTAGCCTGTCTAATAAATAAAATGTACCTGCATTTAAACTTTTTCTCTACAAAAACATTAAAGGGAAAGGTCTCAATACATAAATTCGGTGCCCAAGTGAATTGGCTGCAGTTTTATGATCAACAGTAAAATCTGTCATCTGGTTTGTCAATTATATACAAACTAGAAGGTCTTCGAGGAGGTCTCCACACAAAGGACTTTAATGATTCACAAAAAGTCTACATTAGAATATGTGTCAAGGAACAGCTAATTAATAAGTGCCTGGTAAGGAAAAGACTGACATTAATGTAAATTAATGGCATTGTGGAGTAGAGTGACAATCTGCAATTGAGGATTTACATAATCAGTCATTATAGTTCCCTGTCGTCTCTCAGGTCAATAATGTGCAGTTTTAAGACATGCTAATACATATTTACTCATTAAGATACAATGACTTCTAAGAGAGAGACTGGGATTCTCATTAAATTAATTTATATTTAAATTATAATAGCAATGACTGCTTTGTAGATTGAAAGGAAAACACGTAAATTCAAAGATGAAGATTAAATATAGATCACTAAGAAATTGTTTCTTATTTGAATTATGAAGACAGTTTAGGAATTACCCAAACATCATCATAATTAGAGGCTTAATTGAAGTCTTACATCTGTGGTTGCCTTGAGGTACCTACAAAACTGTGACAGGACTTTGGTCTGTAGATGAGGTTAAACAGGGCAGGGGAAATGGAAAAGAAGAGATTAATTTGCTACCTTTTATTTGGTTACAAAAGCATAGCAGGCTCAAAGCAAATGACACAGGGATGAGAACAAAATTATTCCAGGTGTCAGTACTCTCTATGACCCTTAAGAGTGAGAACTACTAAGTGATAATTATGTTTGACACTTTGAAGTAACTATTGTAACTTTTTTCTGCTGAATTGCCACAATTTATAACAAAACTGAATCTAAAATGAACTTTGCTATTTTGATTTGACCAATCATACTGAACTATTTGTTTATAAAAATGTAATGCTTAATGTTCTGGTCAGAGACATTGACCCCTATTTATTTCAACAGTAGAAGTTTCTTTAGAGCAAGGGATCACTTGACTACTTGACATCCCGTTATTCATCAATTTGCTCGAGTGGGTGCCAGTAACATTTCTATTTGACCCTATCACGTGCCAGTGTAGCCCAGTGGCGTCTGGTTGCTTCAGGAATACAAAGAGCCTCAAACCATTCGTTCAGGGTCTTGACAAAGAAGTCTGACCATCTTGTAGGTGGGCAGTCACGTGATCTTTTGAGAACAAAGAAATTTGGTATAATTTAGTTTTACAAAGGTCTAGGGACTATTGTGATGTCTTTTCTGCCCAACCTGAAAGTTGAAAAATAGGTGTTTAACAGTGACTCTGATCATGGCCAAAGTTATCTAGACATGCAAGTAAGTGCGGGTGTATCTCACTGCTGGTGAAAGAAGCCAAACTCTTGCTTTTAAAGCTGGCATAAAATTGGGTACATTTTATAAGCTACCCAAAATGCTTCCAGATTTTGAAACTGATCCATGTTTTTAGATGAATGGCCTTTCCAGCTTCATGAAGTCACATAGCCCAATATGGATGAATTAAGCATATTATGATGGAAATGGCTTTTAAAAAGCCTGAGAGGTAATGCTGTCACAGCATTTGGCGGTACCAACACTTCATTTAGGGATCAACATTAATCTCTCATTTGCATGGACACTGACTTCTTTCCCCAAATGACATTAATAGCCATTATAAATCTACTTTTTACGTGGTATGGGTATGCCAAGATATAATGCTATGTGAAAAAATTTATGTGGAAATCGCTTTGGATAGCAAGCCTCTGGGCTATTCAGCATCATTTGATTTCCCTGTCAGTCAGAACTTGGTAACTCAAAGATAGGACATAGAACACAGACAGATATGGCAACTTTCCTAAAATTAAGAGAGAGCTGATATACAAGAAACAATGATCTTACTGAACTGTGATTGAGGATATTGAAACTTTTACAACATGAGTCAAAGAATTTTATTGAATGTCAATAAGATGGGGTAAATGATACAGTAAGAGAATATTTCAGGGGACAGAGATATTAAGGTGCTTCTCTTAGGAGGGAAGATAAGGTGGTTCTCTTACAAGCCGATAATTCCGTTTTTAATCTCTGGCACTAAATATGGCTTTTTGAGCACCACCAGGAATGAACCTTAGCACAAGTCAGGAATAAGTCCCAATCAGAGCTGGATATGATTCATTCCTTTCCACTAAAACAAAGAAGAAAAACTTCCAGAAAAATATGTATGTAGTATCAACACTATCATTTATATTAATAAATTCTATTACTGTGATATTTTCACAGTAATAGAATTTATTAATTCTATTTAGAAAATGCTTATAGAGCATTTTAGGTAGCATTGGTATCAATTGATTAAATTTATTTTTTACAATAGAGACAGGCAGAGAAGGGAGAAGATGAGGAAGTTTTGTCTCTATGCCACAGAAACATTTCATGGAGGTATCAAAATATGTCACTGAAATGAAATTGACATAAAAAACCCCAGCTGGATATAAAACTAACGTGATCAATCACAGTGGCTAGATTCCAAGCTACATATGCACTATATTTATAGTTAGATCGCTTCACTTTTGTTACTCTTCAGTACCTTCCCTGCATTTTTGAAAATTCAGACTATTCTCTTCAACTGTTCTAATAACTTTTCAGAGTCTGTAAAATTTTCTATTTTCAGACTGGTATGTGGCAAGCCAATGCACACACAAGGAATAATCAGAAAAATTATGTATAATATATTTGGTGCTGTAAAGTTCCCTAAGCCAGGGGATGAGATGTTGTAAATTCCATAATGAAGAGAACAGTAACTGATGGTTTGTTTCTCCCTGGAAGGACCAGCTATTTCTGGTTATAGGATATGTGTGTCTTAGATCTAACTAGATAGAGTCACTGCTGAGTAAAGATAAATCATTAAACATTTGAAGAGTTTATGGAATAGAAGCGATACATGTAGAGAATTTAGTGGCTTTTAGCACTGACTTCTTCCTTTGAATCACTGGCTGAGTTTTGAAGATTCAGTGGAAGTAATAAAAGCATATGCAAACCTACAGCAATACAGTGGAATTTCTTAATCTGGCGATTAAGAAAATTAATCTTTGGGAAGACAAAGATGCAAGCTGAGAACCCGTTAAGGGCAAGGAACTTAATCAATGTATTAGGCTGGTACTAAAAATGCTGTAGTGCCCACTCAGGGATTAGAAAAGAGATAAACTCATTGTTAATAACACTGTAACATTGTTGAACTCATTACTTGATTAGGTTAAATTAATTAGCTTCCCTAATTCAACATACTGGGGAGGGGAATCTAATTCCTCTCTGGAAGAAGGTAACAGGATTTATAAGGTCTTTGATTATTTTATACAAACGTATATCATTCCTTGTCAAAAAATTATTAGAAATTGGCAAAGTGATAGTTCATCAGTTATGGTGTTTACTTTGTGAGTGGCCAACCTGGTTTTGATCCAAAGCATGGCATATGGACCCCTACCCCCTGAATCCCAAGAGTGTTAATAAGCACACTTCAAAGAGTGATCCCTGAACACAGTGTCAGGAGCAAGTCCTGAGAATAGCTGGATGTGGCCCAAAATAGATACAAAAATAGTACTAGATATGCGAAAAGATATAACCAAGAGAAGAAAAAAATAAAGTTTGTGGGCAAGGATATAAAAACAACTATATGTCTATCTGGATGCCCTTGTTGTCCTTTTCTTCGCAGATGATATGATATTATACCTAGAGAACCCTAAACTCTCTACCAAAAAACTCCTAGAAACAATAGACACATATAGTAGAGTGGCGGGATACAAAATCAACACCCAAAAGTCAGTGGCTTTCCTATATACAAATAACAAAAGAGAAGAAAGGGATATTAAGGAAATGATTCCATTCACAATTGTGCCACAGAAAATCAAATACCTAGGAATCGACTTAAACAAGTGTGTAAAGGACCTGTACAAAGAAAACTACAAGACACTGCACCATGAGATAAAAGAGGACACAAGGAAATGGAAACACATTCCCTGCTCATGGATGGGGAGAATCAACATTGTCAAAATGGTAATATTCCCTAGAGCTCTGTACAGGTTCAATGCAGTCCCTATAAGGATACTCATGACATTTTGCCAAAGAAATTGGCCAAACACTCCTGAAATTTGTATGGAACAATACACCCCCCCACAGATAGCTAAAGCAATCCTCGGGAAAAAGAAGATGGGAGACATCACCTTTCCCAACGTCAAACTGTACTACAAGGCAGTAGTAATGAAAACAGTATGGTATTGGAATAAAAACAGACCTGTGGACCTATGGAATAGAAATGAATATCCTGAAACAACCTCAAACACATGATCATTTCATCTTTGATAAAGGTGCAAAGAGTCCAAAATGGAGTAAGGAAAGCCTCTTCAACAAGTGATGTTGGGAAAACTGGGCAGCGGCATGTAAAAAATTTAACTTGGGCCTCTGTCTAACACCATGCACAAAATTCAGATCAAAATGGATTAAAGATCTCAATATCAGACTTGAATCTATAGCCGTACATTGAAGAAAATATAGGAAAAACCCTCCACGACATTGAAGCTAAAGGCATATTCAAAGGTGAAACATCACTCACAAAGCACTAGAAGAAAAGATAAACATATGGGACTACATGAAACTGAAAAGCTTCTGCACCTCAAAAGAAACAGTGACTAAGATACCCAAGGCAGTCCACAGAATAGGAAAGAATATTCACCCAATACCCATCTGATAAGGGGTTAATATCCAACACATATAAGGCATGCTTGAACTTTACAAGAAGAAAACAAACAACCCCATCAAAAAATGGGGAGACCGAAATGAACAGAAACTTATGAAGGGAAGAAATTCAAAACACAAAACAAAACAAAAAAAAAAAAAACATTTGAAAAAATGTTCATCATCACTAATCATCAGAGAGATGCAAATCAAAACAACAATGAGATATCATTTTTACACCACAGAGACTGGCACATATCCAAAAGAGCAACAACAACAAGTGCTGCGTGGATGTGGGGAAAAGGGGACACTCATCCATTGTTGGTGGGAATGCCATCTGGTACAGACTTTCTGGAAAACAATATGGACATTCCTCCAAAGACAAGATATTGACCTTCCATTTGACCCAGCCATACCACTCCTGGGAATATCCTCTGGGAAGCCAAAAATACGCAGCGGAAATACCATCCCTACTTTTATGTTCATAGCAGCATTATTCACAATAGCCAGAATCTGGAAGAACCAGAGTGCCGGAAAATGATGACTGGATAAAGAAGCTTTGGTACTTCTACACAATGAAATACTATGCAGCTGTTAGGAAAAATGAAGTTATGAAATTTGCCTATAAATGGATGGATATAGAAGATCATGTTGAGTGAAATTAGCCAGCAGGAAAGACAGATATAGAATGACCTCATTTATTTGCATGACATAAATATATCACGTACATATTATGATACCAATATCCAAGGTCAAGTGAAACATGTATCAGGAGGTTTTGTCAAAGGTGGAAATTATCACAAACGTGTGGGAGTCAGAGGCTAGGTAAAACAGAAAATGCAACAGTGTGCTAACAATTGTCGAAAGTACTAATAGCAACCTAGAACTGAACATTGAATACAGGCAAAAAGTTACACATGACAACTCTTTAAGGTATGTTCTGTAATCCACAATCTGGAAGGGAAGGAAAAGAGAAAGAGATAGTGAGAAAGCGAAAAGAAATAAAGAACCTCCTGCCATTTTGGCAGGCTATGGGATTGAGGAGCAAATCGGGGACATTGGTGGTGGGAAATGGGCACTTGTGGAGGGCGTGGTGCTGGAACACTATGTGACCGAAACCTCTAAACATGAACAACATTGTAATTGTATATCTCACGGTGGTATAATAAAATATTTAGTAACAAAATAAATAAAGAACTTTCCATGGAAGTGGGCTGGGAGATGGGGGAGGAAACTGAGGATATTGGTGGTGGGAGATGGGCACTGGTGGAGGGACGGGTGCTGGAACACTGTATGACCAAAACCCACATATGAACATCTTTGTAATTGTATATCTCACGGTGGTATAATAAAATACTTAAGAAAACAACTCTATGTTCAATAAAATAAAAATAAAAATAAATGCAAAGCTAATTTTATTGAAATTAAATACTATTTAGAATTAATTATATGAATTACTAGAAATTAGAGAGATAGTAGTAAACTAGATGACAATGCCAAAACAGATCTTCTATTTAACATCTATAAGAGATCCTAGTCAAAGTACAAGTCCTGGAAATAGAGTATAAAGATTAACAGGCGCAAGCCTAGAGAGCTAGTGCAAGTTTTAAAGTGATTTCCTTCATTACTCACAATGGAGAGACACTAAAAGCCTTCCCCAAGAACCGGGGAGAAGACAATTTTGTCCACTATCACCACTTCTCTTCAACATGATACTGGAAATACTTGCCATAGCAAACATTAAGGTAATCCAGATAAGAAAAGAAGCCAAACTATCATTTTTTGCAGTTAACATGATACTTAACTTAGAGAATCCTAAGTGTCTACTAAAAAGCTCCTAAAAACAATAGATATGCATAGAATAGAGGCCAGTTATAAAAACAATACTCAAAAGTCCGTGGCTTTGCTATATGCAAATGCCTTGGCTTTGCTATATGCTTTCTCTTTAGAAGAAAGCAGCCAACCCCATCAGAAAATGTAGAGATGTGAACAGAAAGTTCCTCAAAGAAGAAATTCAAATAGCCAAAAGGCATGTGAAAAATGCTATTCATCAGGGAGATGCAAATCAAAACAACAATGAGGTATCATCTCATACCACAGAGAATGGCACTCCTCCAAAAAAAAAAAAAAAGACCAACCTGAAATGGATAAGGAGAGAAAGAGACTCTCATTCACTGCTGGTAGGAATACAGACAGGTTCGGCCTTTATGGAAAACTGACATGGACATTCCTCCAAACTAGAAAATGAGCTCCTATTTGACCCAGAAATAACACCCCTGGGTTTACCATGGGGGCCCCAAACACACAGCAGAAACACCATCTGCCCTTCTGTGTTCATAGCCACACTATTCACAATAGCCAGAACCTGGAAACAACTTGAGTGTTCAAGAACAGATGACTGTGTAAAGAAATTTTGTTATATCTACACAATGGAATACTATGCAGCTGTTAGGAAAAATGAAGGTATGAAACCTGCTTATAAATAGATGGACATGAAGAGTATCATGCTGAGTGAAATTAGAAAGAAAAGAACAGATATAGAAAGACTACATTTATTTGAGGGATAGTATGAGAGTAACATCCAAATCCAGGTGAAAGAGGGATCAAGAGGACTTGTTGGAGTCTACCACAAGTGTGTGAGGGACAGGGGTTAGGTAAAATATAGAAGGAATCAGTGTGCCAATAATGTTGGAAATGCTTATGCAAAACTAGAACTAAACATTGAATGCAGGTATAGGGATATACATGATAGAACCTAAATGTATGTATTGCAATCCACAATGCATGAAAGAGAGAGAGAGAGAGAGAGAGAGAGAGAGAGAGAGAGAAGTGCCTACTATAGCAGGCTTGGGGGTGATGTTGAGAAGGATGCACTGGTGGAGGGGATGGGTTCTGGAACACTGTATGTCTGAAACCCAATCAATAACAGCTTTACATTGTGTATCTCACAGTGATATAATAAAATTAAAAAAATAATAAAGTGCTTCTTTGCACAGGGCCAATCAGTTTAATCCTTGCCTTCACATTTGATCTCCTAAGCACAGCACAAATGACATGATTATATACCTACAAAATGCAAAAAGAATCTTCATGCATAAAAGTAGACATATCTAGGTTTCTAAATAGCCATTATATAAATTATAATTACACTTTCTATATTATCAAGGATCAATAAAATAGATCTTAACATTTATTAAGGATTGTGCTGAATCCTTTTTGGAAGCCAGCTTGCTCACATGGTTGTCCTTCATCTAATGTTCTGCCAATCCTGTTCAGAAGAGAGGCAGCACAGCAAGAGGTGGGCCAAAAACAAACAAAAGACAAATAATCTCCCACAAAACAAGGACATCTAACATGCTCTGTACCACTTAGCCCGTAATTTCCCTGTCATATTACATATGTTATATATAACATATGTATATATCACATATATATATAACATATGTAATAAGCCAGGGAAATTATGGGCTAAGTGGTACAGAGCATGTTAGATGTCCTTGTTTTATGGGAGATTATTTTTTCTTTTGTTTGTTTGTTTTGGTCCACCTCTTGCTGTGCTGAAGCCTTGTATGGCTTTGCTCAGGGTTGACTCCTGGCAGGGACACAGGACCATATGTGGTTCCATGTAATAAACCTGAGCCACATGCAAGGCCTTGTTCACTGCACTACCTTTCCAGTACACAAATATTAATTTTAATCCTGTACCTCACAACACACACTGAAATATTTTATATCAATTGAAGTATAGCTACATGATTAATGTGGCACTTTAAAATAACATAACATAGGAGGGCCAAAGTCACAGTCCAGGGGTTAGGGCATTTGCCTTGCATGTGGCCAACCAGGGTTTGGTTCTTGGCATCAGATATGGTGCCCTGAGCACCACCAGGAGTCACTCCTGAGTGAAGAACAAGGAGTAACCCCTGAGTGTTGTCGGTTGTGACCCAAAAAGAAGCCTCCTTGCCCCCAAAAGAGGAAAATATCTTTCACTAGAAGTTTGTCATTATTAGCAGAATCTGCGTAAATCTTTAGGAAGAGTAAGTTATTTCCACAAGAGACCTGGCTTTTTGGCGGGTTCAGACACAAGAGGAATCAGGCTTTTTTACAAGCCCTTCTAAATGTCAGTGACATTGAGAGAAGCAAGCACCCAGGTTACATAGGTAAAAAAAGACCTAAGGCAAGAAATTACTGATTTCATCTTAAAATTCAAAGGAAAATTCAGGCCCATATTGGAAATCAACATCTGATAATTCACACCTGCACACACATTCCTTTCTTCAACTCTGCTAACTTTCTACTATATTGGTGGTATCGCATAGTACTAATGGAAAAGACTGGCATTTATTTTAATATTTACTATGTGTTATACATGTTGAATATTTTACATTTAAATTTATTTATTCCTACCCAAATCCAAAGATAGAATTATTTGTTTTACACTCATTTCACCAATAAGTTCCCTGAGGAACAAAAAGTATAGAATAACTCACTCAAGATAATAAGAGATAATTATTGGGGGATCAGGATTGAGAATCAGGTATTTTGGTTCCAAGAAGAGTATTCATTGACTTAGAAGCAATCACAGAATATGGATTTATATGCAAATTTCACCACCTTGATTGAATAGAAACTCAATACCCTTGACTTCACACTAAGCATTAGTGAAAATTCCTAGCTCTGTGATGTTCCTTATATATCTGGGTTTGTGGGCTGCTATCTATCCTCCTTATTCTAATAAGTAAGCTTAGAGTAAATAATGAAAAGTTCATATAATACAAGCTAGGCATTATTGCATGGGCATTCTTGACAGAAAATAATTTTATTTAACTTAATGAAGAAACTTAAAATTCATAGATTTATATATAATATATATGCATATATAAAAATTTGAGTTCATTTTTTCCACAATTACCAGTCCCATTTCATTCAGAAACTAATTTGGAGAAGAAAACTAATGTAATTAATGAGCAGAGTTAAAAATACATTCAAGTTTCTTTTGTTTCTTTTTTATGATTATTAAAAAAGATCAATGAATGATTATTTATCTTCTTATTTAGAAATATATGTGATTTAGCAAGGGAAAAAGTCAGTAAGATATAACGTGTTTTCAAACTAACCCACCTTCAGGTGATGCTGAGACATTTTTCTTTGACCTAACATCCCAAAGTTTTGCAGCATTGTTAAATCTCATCCTTTTAAGCTAAGCTTTTTTGAGAATAATGAACACAGCAATAATTGCCCTATGTTAGTGAGAAAAAAAAGAGGAAAAGTGAGAGGCTACCAGAGAAGAACCGACTATTTCTATAATCATAATTCTGTTTGCTGAAGGACCTATACTCATCACTGCTCACCAGAAGATGACTGATGCATGTTCCTTCCTTTTTCCTCTGAAACATCAGTACATATTTTGGACATGAAGGTCTGATTTCAATGCCATCATAGATTAAAAGGAATCCTTAATATGAAAAGGTTGGGTGGAAGGTTTCCAAAATTGAACATGATAGCATATTATTGATAATCTCAGGATATTATTGAAGAGCTTTACAGATAATTTTTTATTCATTTAAAATTTGGGGCCCAAGGGATAGTACAGCAGGTAGGGTGTTTGCCTTGCACAAGGTCGAACCCGGCTCGATATCCCCAGAATCCCATATGGTCCCCAAGCATCGCCAGGAGTAATTCCTGAATGCAGAGCCAGGAATAGTCCCTGAGTATTGTCAGGTGGGCTTCCAAAAGCCAAAACAATGTAAATGAATATAGAGTTTTTATTCTCAATTTTCAGAGGAAAACAGCAAGACTCAGAGAGACCTGGTTGTTACACCAGTGCTAAATAATGAGTAAATGGCAGTATCACTTCACTTGTCTTCCTATTGTTCATTGATTTGCTCGAGTGGGCACCAGTAACATCTCCATACATCCTGTCACGTGCTAGTGTAATTCAAGGACATCTGCTCCCTCCAGGAACATGGAGCCTCAGACCATTCCTTCAGGTCATGGGAATGAGGTCAATAATTGTTACTGGGTTTTGGCATATCAAATATGACACGGGTAGCTTGCCAGGCTCTGCTGTGCAGGTGGTATACTCACAGCAGTAGGCTCTCAGTTTGTGCATTTACTAATGAGCGACAATGGGGAGAGATCAGCTTTTCTCTTGGGTGGAGCTCTAATGAATTCTGGAGTTTGGATGTTGAAAATGGCGGCCCTCCTGGTGTGGGGGTTCCTTTGCCTTCTTGTGAGGCTCTGTTGTAATGGTGGGCCAGGACTAGAACCTGCCTTCCCTCCCTGGTGCCTCATGATCAGTTGAGCACAGGGAGAGCCAGTAGCAGCTGTGCCCCATGTGTCTGAGATCCATGCCTGCCAGGGTCTTCCCAGAGTCAGGTTGCTTGGGAGTCCAGCCGAAGCGGGTGGTAAACTCCATCTATAGCTCTCTCTGCCCCGCCCGCAGGATGGTAGTGCTGAGTATTATAGCCAAGTGGTCTCTCACTTCCAAAATTCACATTTTGCTCTGCCTTTGGGGCTAAATGTCACTTCTATTTTTTATAAGGTAACAAATGGAAATTGATGAATTGATATATTGGAATTTTTAAAGTCTGACATTTGAGCTATAATTAACAATTTAAAACTGCTAACTTGATGAATGGTATATAATGATTGAATATGAATTATATAGCACCTGTTCTAATTTCCTCAATAATTGGACAGCTCACTCTTATTATAGTATATTTATATCCAAAGGTATTCCAAAGGTGCATATGCTGCTTATTGGATAGTCCATGCTAAAATAAATAGATTTATTTTATCCCAAATCACTTAATAGGGTTTCTGAGAAAGAGAATACATTGCACTTTATTTATTTTTTTAATATTTTTTTTTTTTTTTGGGTCACACCTGGTGATGCTCAGAGGTTATTCCTGGCTCTGCACTCAGGAATTACTCCTGCCGGTGCTCAGGGAACCATATGGAATGCCTGGGATCAAACCGGGTCAGCTGTGTGCAAGTCAAACTCCCCTACCTGCTGGGCTAACGCCCCCTACATTGCACTTTAAAATAACTAAAACTCTTATGTGTTACTCTAAATTAATGCATTATATTTCTGACAATATATTATCCAGTTCAAAGAAAACATTACCAGTGCTATCTAAGGGTTAATTGCTGTGTTCTGGTGGATGCCAGTGTATTAGTTTCCTGTTGCTGCTGTAACAAATTACTACAAATTTAGATGCTTAAAGCAACACAAATTTATTATCTTACAGTTCAGAAGCTAAACTGCCTTTTTCAGGGCAGAAAACAAAGTGTAGGCAGGGCGACATTCCCTCAGGAGGCACTAGGGTGTTAAAAGAGATTCAACTCTGTAAATTTTGAAGATCCTACTGGTTTTATTCAGTGATTCATGGATCATACAGCAACCAGTCTAGCAGATAAAAAAGAAGCTTCAAAGAGCTGTACAAAATAATGGCTGTTGCAGGTTGAAGGAAGAGGTAAAAAAAGAAGTTGTACCAAGCAAGAATACAGTATTGTTCATTGAATGTTTCTTGCCCTACAAAAGATAGGATGACAGGAGTCTATTCCTCAAGTAGTGTTTATTGGATGTTGGGAACTAAAACACAGATAAATAAAGGAAGGGCAATTTATGGGACCTTTCGATGCAGAATGCTGGTGTCCAGAGTGAAATGCTCCCCTCAGGGGACATCTATACATCTATAATAGATATATAAATAATACATCTGACCTCAGTTTCCTTCCTTAGAAGAACTTTTTATTGTGAAGATTCTTTACAAAGATGATGGTTGCAGTTGGGTCCCTTTGAGAAATCCCTTAAAGGGATGGCTTGTACTTCTTGTACAATCCTTTATGGATGGCCGATATCCAAATTATGGGGACATAAATGAGTTGGGACCTTTAAGAGATTCAAGAGATTCCTTAAAGGGATGACTTGTACTTCTTAAAGGAACCAACAGGTTACCGTGACTAAAGCCCTCAGATATGTAAAAGTCTGAGATTAACCAAAGAATGTTGTTCTCCTTATCTCTGGCTCTTTCCTTAACACCCCTGAAATCCCTACTTCATGTCTGTTCAACTGGGTCTCGTTCTGTCAGCAATGGAATGGTTTTTGATGTACAGGCAGCTAGACAGGGAAGGGTCCCACTGGCAATGGAATTCATGGGAAATAATAAAACCACTAGTCCTCAAGCTCTCCTGAGGCTTGTCCTGTGGTTATAGGAACTAAGACCTGATGGGACATTGACCAGCAGCAGGCCATGAAGAGGCTGGGAAGGACAAACTTCAGCAGAGATAGAGACTATGGTAGAGAACTGAGGAAGGATCTGAAGGGAAATTCCTAAGAGCTCCCAATTTCTTCCTTTAATCTGATTAACTCTCCTAACCCAGTACACAGAAAACTCCAGAACCATCCAGGGGAAGGCAAGCTAAAGAATGTATTCATGAAAAAAAATAATGCATTCATGTAAAATTCAGTCTTAAAAGCCATTCAGGGCTCTCTGCCTCTGGAGAAGCCCACATTCACTCTGGAGTACATCTCTCTCTTTCTCTCCCTCTTTCTCCTTACTAAAACACTTTCAAATAAAATCTGTTTTTTACTTCTCGACTCCTCCTCCTAAAATTATTTTCTGTGTAAAAGAGTCTGTAAGGCCATAGCTAGGGCTCCCTTTCTTTTCCTACAAAGAGCAATTTCTTAATCCAGTCTGAGCCCAAAGCTTTTGGTGAGGACTCTTGGTGAAATTGAGTGGTAGGGATTAACTCCCTTGCCAAGGTCAATTGGGCATCAGGTATGGCTTGACAGACACCTAGTGTGGCAGGGTAGGCTCTGGTTCATGTCTCACAGAGGCTCAATGCAGATTTTACCAGTTCTAGGCTTCCCAGCTGGTCCTGGGGTGGCAAAGATAGATTAGAAGTAAATGCTCTTCTCACTCTCTCTGCCTCACAGAAGACACCTACAGGGAGACCACCAACTTTGGTTATTTTTTGCTAGTGCAAAATCTGGGAATGTTGAAGTTACAACCAAGTAAGGTCTAGGTTGGTGATGTGGGTCTCCATTTTGAGTCCGTTGCCTTTCCTTGCCTTTTTCAATTTTCTTTTTTTTTTTTTTTTTTTTTTTTTTTTTGCTTTTTTGGGTCACACCCGGCAATGCTCAGGGGTTATTCCTGGCTCTTCACTCAGGAATTGCTCCCTGGCTGTGCTCAACAGACCATATGGAATTGTTGTAGGCAGGCAAACAGGGGGCATTACATGCAATAAAAATTCCTGAAGAAGAAATAAAACTGGTCCTTCAGCAATTCAGAGTCACACCTGTTGTCACAGGGAACCAGACTTGATAAGACCATATCAACAATAGACCCTGGGGGAAGGGAAGGCCAGAGGGAATGTGTGAAGCCCTAGGCCACAGACCCTTCTAATGGCTTTAGCTAATTAAATCTTCTGAGGGAGATGAATCAGCCTTCCGCCCAGAACCCAGCTCACAGAAGACTCCAAAGCATTCCAGTCAAAGAAGACCAATCCCAAAGTCTATTCCCTTGGCAACGACCCTAGTAACCTAGGTTGAAGCCCCATGTGGGAGTATCACTGTATCACTGTCTTCCTGTTGTTCATCGATTTGCTTGAGTGGGCCCCAGTAACATCTCCATATGTCCTGTCTCATGCTAGTAGAGCCCAAGGACATCTGCTTGCTCCAGGAACATAAAGAGCCACAATCCATTCTGGAATGAGGTCTATAATTGTTACTGGTATTTGGCATATCAAATACAACACGGGTAGCTTTCCAGGCTCTGCCATGCAGGTAGCATACTCTTGCAGTCATCTCTAAGTCCAGCATTTAATAATGAACCACGCGGCCGCTTGCGGTCAGACTGTGATAGGTTGGTCTGCTGGGTGGAGTTCTGACGAGAGAGAAGTCGGATGTGGAAAATGGAGGCCCTCATGGAGTGGGGGGGGGGTTGTCTGGCTTGTTGCAAGGCTCTGCTGGGCTGGCGGGCCAGGGCTAGAACCCGCCATCTCTCCTGGGCTCCTTGTGAGCGGCTGGGCACAGGGAGAGCAAGTAGCAGCTCTGCCCCATGTCTGTCTCTGGATCAGCATACCTGGGCCGGATTTAAAAGACTGCAGCAGGGTGGATTTCGATGAGCCGACTGTGATGTGGGAGTAACTTGGGGAGAAATCTATAAAAGCTGTCCTGACCAAAGGATAGTGCGCACACGCTGCAAGGACACACGTGCTGCCTGAGCCCATGTGGCCGAGCACATGTGGTGCCTGAGCATGTCTTGCTCTCATCTCCCTTCTTGAGATGTGTACTCTCTCTCCTCTCTCTTTCCCTTCTCCCTCTCCTAAAACCTCCTTAATAAAACCTGATTTACTTCACTGCTCGTCGACTCCCTGAAAATTCTTTTTCTGTGAGAAAGACAAGAGACCTAAGGCAGCCCTGGGTAAGGCCTAGGACTGACTTTCCTTTCCTGCAAAGAGCAATTCCTCTCTCCAGCCTGAGTCCGTAGCTCCCCGAGAAAACTTGGGTGGTGGGGATTAACTCCAGTGCCTAGAGATCAATCAGGCTTCAGGTGTGGCTTGACGGCCACCTGGTGGGGCTGGTGGGGTCAGTCCCACTCCATGTAGGGGCTCATCGCAGACTTTATCAGTCCTTAGACTGCCCAGCGTGTCCCGGGTGGCAGAGGGGACTGGGGAGAAAGCGACCATCTCTCTCTCCTTCTTGCCTCACATAAGTCACCCTCGGGGGTCCACCTGCAACAGAATGTCCGGGATCGAACCTGGGTGAGCCACGTTCAAGGCAAACACCCTACCCGCTGTGCTGTCACTCCAGCCACACCTTTTTCAATTCTTACAGAAATGTTTCTCAACTAATCATCCTTTGACTCTGCATATTTTATCATTTCATAGGCTTCTTGTCCTCTGATCAATCTACTTCCTGTAATAAGGGCAACTGTTTTTGTATAGAGCCTATTTAAAAAGTTTAGGATAATTTTCCCATTCCAGTGTCTTTACCTGCAAGATTTCCTTTGTCTTAGGTAAACTTCATGTGCCCTGGGATTAGTACCTGGATATCTCAATGCATGTGTGTGAGGTAGGAGCAATGGGAGAGAAATATTTAACTGAGGATCATCAGATAGTCTTTTGTTTCATATTGCAGAGAGTAAAAAGGATACTTGAGACCATTTATACTATCTATATCAAACTATTTGTAAGCATTTTAGGAGCTGGTTTTCAACCAAGATAATTGTAAATAGTCATTATTTTATAATAAGCACTTCCCTTGGAAAAGCTAATAATAAACTAAAACAACAGTAATGAATTAAGCTCCGCTTCCTTGAGGATTGCATGGTAATTGCTTCCCCCAAAGATATACTGCTATTTATTTCATTGGTGAAGTAAACAGGAAATGTTAAAGAATCATAAAAATAAAAACATTTAATATCAGTCACGTGTGATTTGTAAAGTTTATAGCTTTAAAAGCTTTGCACAAAACCAGGAAGTTGCAATAATATTTGAATCAATGTCATTCAGATGTCTGTGCAAGGCAAACAAAGCTCTATCAATTGAACAACCAAACCACTGTTCAAATTAATCAGTAGGAACTTGATAAATTCCACTGATGTAGAAAATTAGCACTTTGCATGTTTCCCAGATTCTGATTTCATTTGGGCGTCTGGTCATGAATTATAACCACTCTTCTTGGACTCGAGCTATTTCACTTGAAATCCATTATTTCTAGCAGAATTATGAGTCTTGTTAGGGAAATGCCAGCTATTTCCATTTTGAGCATCTGCACTGCAGTTCTATTATTAACATGGAGCTCATTTAAAAAGGGGGAAGAATTAGATTTGTGTCTTTGGGGCAATGGGGGATGGGTGCGTGGTGGTGATTGGAGATTTAGTGAAACAAACAAGCTCACAGGGCTGCTTCCAATTGACACAGCTGTCATGTAAATATCTGTCCCTGCTGGATAGCTAAGGGATCCTGGGCTTAAAGACCTTGTGGCCATATGTAAACAACACGGCATTGATGACAGGTTTACAGCACTGGAGACAATACGTGCAGCTGTTTCTTCTCTCCTTCCTATAGTGCGATGCAAGTGTTCAGAAAGCAGATTACAGATGCTTAGAACAGTTCTAATTTACAGGGCTAGTCTTACTTTTGTGATGTGCTTTGGTTCACTGCCTTCCAGGCCATGCCACACAGTTCTTGGTGTGAAAGAATGCTCGTGCAGTCTCCCTGCCAGATCTCTGTCTCCCTCTTCCTTTCTTCCAGTGGTTGGAACATTGGTCCTCTGAAAGACAGATGGCAAAAGTAGCTTAGTGCCTGATTCACATACCCCTCATGTGCTCATAGAATTCCTCAGACCAAATGGTCTATGAGGTGAATGATCAGGTAAGTTATCTACTATTTGCACCTACTGCTCCATTTTTTTTCTTGCATTTTTTACTCTTAATCCCAGACTCATTATGAAAGACTCAAACAGGTAACCAAGTGTTATTTCAGCCAAGGTTCACTTAGTATAAATGAAAGCTACTGTGGATGTGACCAGGAAGGCAATTATTAATTACACCAACAACAATTCAGAGAAAAAAATTTTTCTTTTTCAGCTCTTTCTATTAAAACTGGGGTGACTAAATATATTTCTTCAGACTAATAAAAGCCTCATTTTGACTTTTAATATGTTTCTATATTCTTCTAGTACATGGTTTTTGATAAGTTGTAAATTACCCAGAGTCTACGAATTCAGAGCCTACTCCCAAGAGTATACCATCCACGAGACAGGGCCTCACAAGCTACTCCTGTGGTATTTGATATGCTGAAAACCAATAACAATTAAAGACCTCATTCCCATGACCTGAAAGAATGGTTTGAGGTTCTTCGTGTGCCTGGAGCAAGCAGATGCCCTTGGGCTACACTAGCACACAATGGGACGTATGGAGATGTTACTGGTGCCCATTCCAGCAAATTGATGAGCAACCAAGATAAATGATACAAGTGATAGTGATACCCAGAATCCAAAAACCATTTAATGTTTCATAGTTCATTATGGACACAGTCCAGTAATAATTGTAACTTTTCCCTCTTATTTCAGAAATTTTCTTCAGGAGCAATAAATAATACATTCTAATTTTTTGGGTTTTACTATTAGACTAAATCATTGGTTATATCTTAACAGAAAGTGTAATTTTTAGTCGAGATATAACTTAACTTTCAGTTATATCTTAACTTTCAGTAAGTTATATCTTAACTTTATTAATTAAACTTGTGATATGGGTTAAGCTACTAAAACTAAGCTAAGGACTCATGGTAGAAAAGGCGTAACAGTAGCATTTAGCCCTTAGCATTATTTTGAGGATTAACTAGATAAACCACACCAAGTCTTAATTTTAATTTCTGGCACAATAGAAGCACAATTAACTATCGATCTTAAAAAATAATAATGCAAAGACCCTTCTTTTTTAAAAGAAAAAACATAATAGCTCACCAAACCCATGCATAAAAAAAAGCTTTCAATTTCCAACTAAGTAACTACCAGAAATGTCTTTCCAGTAGCAGTCTCCTGGTTAAGACCAACACTCTTTCTGAATGTAAGATACTATATATTTTTAGGAAAATCCAATCCTTGCCCTTAGATCTGGAATCACTAATATGTTCTCTTTTATTGGGGGGGTGTCACACCTGGCAACACTTAGGAGTAACTCCTGACTCTTCACTCAGGAATTACTCCTGGCATGTTCCGGGGACCCTATGGGATGCCAGGGATCGAACCGGGGTTGGCTGCGTGTAACACAAAAGCCTTCTCCACTGTGTGATTGCCTCGGCCCACTATTATGTTCTTTATGAAAAATATCAGGCAGAAATCTAATTAAAGCAACACAGAACTAAGAGTTCTCATATGTATGAAAACAGAGTAGAGGGTTCCAATGGTGGACTAAACACTTTAGGGCATATGGCAAAAATGACTCCATTCATTATACCTTAAGCTACACAGGGAATGAAATAGATGTGTGTTACACACAAATGGGAATTTAAATACTCTGACAATGCTACCTCCTGAAGAAGAATTTTATCTGAACTCCAACAACAGGCAGGAAGTCAAACACTACAAGCACACAATAGAATTGTCTTGAAATAAATTGCTAGCAGAAAGACATCACAACTATATATTAAATTATGATGAAAATCTTGCAATGAGAAAAATTAAATGTAGCCAACAAAGCAATAACTAATATAAGATTGCTCAAAAGAAGAAAAAAAATAATAGCTGAAGCTCTATGACTGTGAACTTTCAAAGGCATCTGATTTTGTCAATTTGTGTGTTCGGAGAGAACTAATAAAACAAAAATAAATCTATCTTTCTTCTCTGAAAGAATTTACCTTCCGCTCAATAAATTCACAATAATAATGTCAAAGTCAAGTATTAGCGATTACATATCTTGAGACCTGGCGTTTTCAAATATTTCTAATTGTACTGTTATTATAAGGACTGTTATAAGTAATGTATCAACCTAAGAGGAAATTCACAAGACATATTATATTAAACTGCACAGTATGAACGATTCAGGTTTTACAGTTGATAGATTTATAGTCTCACATTCATTGTGAAAGAGTGGTTATTTACTCTCTTTTATCTTGTGACTTTAATTTGAAGGTTTCCATATCCTTGCTGATACTGGTAATTTTCAGTATGTGCTAGAAATAATGACTGTGTTTATGACACAGAATATTTTTATGCTGTGCTCTCTTTCTAATGGGGTCACAAAGCATCTAAGCACAAAGAATTTATAGTCACTCTGCTATCTACAAACAAAACAGAATGCAAAGGATTTTAGTGTGAAATCCTAATAAATAAGTATTTCTTGTTTCTAATGCCAGACATAGGTAGTAGAGACTATTCATAGAATAAATTGACCCCTTAATAGAACTTCTCCTGGAACAAGACTTTATATCATCAATCTATAATATCATGAAAAGTATTTCAAATCCTTAATTTATTATGCATGCATTGCCTTACAGTTTATAGTTAAATGGCAGCAGACTATAGCTCTACCAATCTACACAGAATGCCAATATACTCCTCCATTGGATAAAGTATAGAACAAACCTACCAGTTCTATATCTCTGCTAATGAGATCTACTTGGTGAAAAGCTCATTCACTAAAAACCTCAGAACAGAAATAATAGGATACATGGGAATTGAAGTTGCAGAATGTCTTAACACAGAGTAAAAATAATAGTCAAATCATATTTAATAAACAGCCACATAGATTCAGACTACGTAGCCATCATGTTGCCAGGGGTCATACAGTAAATAAATTTTCTTTACCTCACGTCTAGGACATAAAATCTAAGCAATGCCTTAATTAGATAGTGACTGGGGAACTGGAAGTGACAGCCAGTTATGGATTCACAACAGGAGCTAGCATTTTGTTCTCTCTTCAATATTGCAGGTGTACACAAGTTAATGCTAAACCCAAAACAGACACTCATTTTATTAAAGTGTGTAATTAAAAAACATAATAATCAGTGGCAATAAGCCCGGTGTGACAAATGAAATAATAACTAAAACAACTTTAAAGGTTCTGTAAGGTGGAAAAATCACAAAGATTTTGGAAGGAGTCAAAATGTGAGGGTAAGTCAGCTTCCTGCTCTGCCATTGTTGCCTGAGAATGGAATGCAATTATGAATTATCAGGGAAGCAAAACTCCTGTGTGTGTGTGTTCCATTTCCATTCCAATTTATATGTCCACGTCCTACATCCCAACTGAATTTACTTGGCATTAACTTTTTTTTTTTTTGCTGTTTGGGTCACACCCGGCGATGCTCAGGGGTTACTCCTGGCTCTGCACTCAGGAATTCCTCCTGGAGGTGCTCGGGTGACCATATGGGATGCTGGGAATAGAACCCTGGCTGGCACTGGCCGACCGCGTGCTAGGCAAATGCCCTACCCGCTGGGCTATCGATCCGCCCCACTTGGCATTAACGTTTTAAGGAAAATAGTTAAATAGGTCATTACAGGTTGACCCTATCTGATTGGACCCGTGCTTTTCTAAGAGGAGAGATACCAGAAGCCTCTCTCTAAAATAGCATGCACCCTTTTCTATACCATTTGAAGCAGTTCATTGTCACAATAAGCACAATATTATCAATTATCATTGGAAAGAGTAATGCTTTGTGCGTAGCTGTCACAAGAAGAGGTCTTACCAGAACTAACTCTACTGGCTCTTTGAACTCAGATTTCCAGACTCCAGAACTTGAGAAAACATATTTTGTTGTTTGAATGAGCCCTTCTTTTGATGGGCCCATGGTCCTTTGTTGTGGCACTCAAGCTAATACACTAACTTTTATGTTTAAATTCTAGCCAAGACTCTCTGGCTGAAGAATAATATAGTTTATAGTTGTCTGCAGTTAAAGGTTGAAAAATCAGAACTGACCCTTGAGCTGTATCACCCAGTATCAGAGATCTCTTTTCACCTTGAATTGTTTCTCCTCTTGTTTACTGCAGGTTTCAGCAAGTCTCGGCAATGCGTTTCAATTAAAATCACAGTGGGGCCTAATATTCTCGTTTTTATAAGTCTTCATCAGGTCTTTAATTTTGTAAATGGTGGACCCTAGAAACCTTCTAGGACTGGGAGAGTCAATCATTTTTTTCTCTGTCCTCATTTAAATTTTGTGTGTATGATGATTGATTGCTATATGATTTTATTATTATTTTGTTTTTATTAAATCACTGTGAGATACACAGTTATGAAACTATTCGGATTGGTTTTCGGTTATACAATGTGACAACACCCGTCCCTTCAACATTACGTTCCCACCACCAATGCCCCTTTCTCTCTTAACCCCCCACTTCCTCCAGTCTGTCTCTATGGAAGGCACTGTTCCTCTCTTTCTCTCTCTTTCTCTCTGTCTCTGTCTGTCTGTCTGTCTGTCTGTCTCTCTCTCTCTCTCCACTCTTTCCTTTCGACTGATCTTTATCTTAAGCAGAGAGCTCTCTTCAACTCAGCAAGAGTTTCATATGCTTTGGAGAACTCACTTTATTCCTATGAGAAGAAAGGGAGATGGCTGTTCGACATATGTGAATCCCTCACTCTTCTGATTTCTGTCAGTCCACACATTGTTAGTTAAGCTAAGAATTTGGACCTATGCTGCTATTTTCCCCTTTCTCCAGAGAACAAAACAGTGAATGTTTTTCTCTTTCAAAAATATTCATTTCATTCTCTACTTCCTTATTTTTAAGTTTGTAATGAGTGGGGGAAAAAAACCCTATGTTTTTAAGCTAATTTAAATTGCTCATATGTTAGCTTGAGTGTGATAAGTCTATTTTATAAAATAACAAAAATTATATTTATATTATTATCTATACATGAGAAAATATTCATGCCTCTTTTCTCTATAATAAAAATGAATAAATGAAAAAGTCATAGAACACTTAGATGGTTTTCATACACATTATAATTTTTTAACATAAGCAATTTTTGAGCAAAGCAAATTAAAATGCACTACAGTTGCAAAATTACTTTTGTTCAGAATGCTTAAATTTGTTTGGTAGGAATGAGCTTACTACGTGATATAGTTTTAAGCTTTTAATAATTTCTAATCATTTGTGTAGGGGATGCATCATTATAAAGCTAACCAAGGACACCAATAACATCATTAAACAGAAACAATGAAGCAAGGAGGAAAGAAAATTACTCTTCCCTTTTAAAAATGAAATTATGTCAATGTTGTTTTCAGGGCAACATGTTCCAGATATGACTTTACTATCACTGTTTTAATTTTGCTCATTTTGATTATTTAGCTAAAATTTCAATGCTGAAGCTTGGAGAAAGTCCTAAGTACATGAGCCAAGAAGTGTGGTGTCAGCTGAAAGGTTAATTTATTATTAGATGGATAAATCTTGGGCCCATGATATTTAACTTTACGTTGATGCGCATTAAGTTTTCAAAATACTTACTTAGTTTAGTATAATACATGAATGCCTATAACAACCTCTAAGGCCTACTGGAATCTCAACTGACTGATATGTCATGACAATATAAGTGTTCAGTTTATTATTCTTCTGCTAAAATGAGCTTGTATTGGGACCGGAGGAATAGCACAGCGGGTAGGGCGTTTGCCTTGCACACGGCTGACCCGGGTTCAATACCTGGCTTCCCATATGGTCCCGTAGCACCGCCAGGAGTAATTCCCTATAATTCCTGAGGAAAGAGCCAGGAAGTAACCCCTGAGCATCACAGGGTGTGACCCAAAAAAGCAAAAAACAAACAAAAGTTAAAATGAGCTTGTATTTGCAAAACCCTCTATTAAATGAACATTATTTTAAAAAAAGTCCATTATATCACTGCATATATCTAAAGAATTAAAATTGAGACAGAAATTTGATGAAAGTACTTAGGGGACCATAGCTCATATCTTAATTATGTATAAGTTTTTATAAAGATTAAAGTTAACTGAGTTTAAGTAGTTGCTCAAAGTAACAATGGTAATAAAACTTGTAAACATACTTAGACATATAAGTCTGTATTTGTTACAACTCATTAGATAATAATCTAGGTGTGTATTAGATATGAATTCAAATCCTGGCTTTGTCCTTTATTTGTTACATAACTATCAACATATTGTGGGTGGTCCCGAACCTTAGTTTCCTATTTGTAAAATGGATATAATTAATTTCTTGGATTATTATGGGATTAAAATAAATTATATAAACATCTAAATATCATGCTTTCACATAGCACTTAACAAATTACCACTATGTCACTTTTTTATTATGACATTTAATTTTGTCATTATTTTATTATGACATAATAAAATATGATAATATTTTATTATTTTATCATAATAAAATAATGATGCCATTATTTTATTTTTTTGGGGGTGAAGCGTTATACTTGGTGGTACTCAGGGATGACTCCTGGTTCTCTTTGCAGTCAGGGATAACTCCTGGCAGGCTCAGGCAATCATACTGGGTGCTAGGTATCAAATCCGAGATGTCTATGTGCCAGTTAATTGTCCTATCTGCTGTTATCACTCTGGACTCTGGTGTTATTATTTTGCATGATCCACCCAGAAAAAGACTTACTTCTTTGAGTTGAACATTAAATATCACTGTATCACTGTATCACTGTCTTCCTATTGTTCATCGATTTGCTCTAGTGGGCACTAGTAACATCTCCATAAATCCTGTCACATGCAAGTGTAACCCAGGGCATCTGCTTGCTCCAGGGACAGGAAGAGCCCCAAACCATTCTTCAGGTCATGGAACTGAGGTCCATAATTGTTACTAGAACTTGTTAATATTAAATAGTTGACTAAATTTCACACGGTTAATAAGTGATTTTAAGCAAGATTGTCATAGATTTCTATGATTTGTTCCTTATAAAGACTTTTTTGAAAGTTTGTGTTCACTATAAAAATGTAATTTATTTTTTAGGAGACTCAAAATTCTGTTCTTTAGAACTTTTAGTTCTAATGGTGCATGTTATAATGCAAAGTAAATACCATTTACCTTGGCCTGAATATAATCAGGTATCAGATCAATAATTTGTCCACACACTTTAATGCATCTCTTGAGGGGCTAGAGAGAGAGTACATGGGCAATATATTTGCTTTATACATAGCCAGGTTTTTGGCTTACCAACATGTTGGTTCCCTGAGCCCTGACAGAACTGATCTTGAGTGTAGGACACAGAGAGGTATGGCCAGAAAATAAGAAAAAAAAGTATCTCTTGACTCTGGTGACAGATTCTTAAACAAATAAAATCCAGGTGTATGTAACAGATTCTGAGGATTCTTGGACACAAAATTGATCATGATCACGATCCACGATCTTCCCGTTGATCATCTATTTGCTAGAGCGGGCACCAGTAATATCTCCATATGTCCTGTCTCATGCCAGTAGAGCCAGGGGCATCGGCTTGCTACAGGAACATAAAGAGCCTCAAACCATTATATTAGGTCATGGCAATGACCTAATATAATTGGTACTGGAATTTGGCATATCAAATACAACACGAGAAGCTTGCCAGGCTTGCCGAGTGGGAGGCAAACTCTTTTAAACACCTTCAAATAAAGCATTTGATGAACCCCGCGGCCGCAAGCTGCTGTGCGAACTGGGCTGTGATGGGCTGGTCTGCTGGGTGGAGTTCTGACGAGAGGCAAGTCCAAATGTGGAAAATGGCGGGCGCCCATGGAGTGAGGTGGGGTGGTCTGGCTTGTTGTGAGGCTCTGCCGAGGTGGTGGTCCAGGGCTAGAACCGCCATGCCTCCCGACTGCCTCATGAACAGCTGGGCACAGGGAGAGCAAAGGAACAGCTCTGCGCCATGTCTGAGAGTCTCTGGACCAGCATATGTGGGCCGGATTGAGGAAGAAACTGCTGCAGGGTGGGTGTCGATGATTCGGGCTGTGATGGGCTGGTCTGCTGGGTGGAGTTCTGACGAGAGGGAAGTCCAAATGTGGAAAATGGTGGCGCCCAGGGAGTGATGGGGGGTGGTCTGGCTTGTTGTGAGGCTCTGCCTAGGTGGTGGGTCAGGGCTAGAACCCGCCATGCCTCCCGACTGCCTCATGAACGACTGTGCACAGGGAGAGCAAGGAACAGGTCTGCCCCATGTCTGAGAATCTCTGGACCAGTCTCTGGACCACCTCAGCAGAGCCTCACAACAAGTCAGACCAGACCCTGTCACTCCACGGGCACCGCCATTTTCCACATTTGGACTTCCCTCTCATCAGAACTCCACCCAGCAGACCAGCCTATCACAGCCCGGATCATCGACACCCACCCTGCAGCAGTTTTTTCCTCAATCCGGCCCAGGTATGCTGGTCCAGAGACTCTCAGACATGGGGCAGACCTGTTCCTTACTCTCCCTGTGCACAGCCGTTCATGAGGCAGTCGGGAGGCATGGCGGGTCCTAGCCCTGGACCACCACCTTGGCAGAGCCTCACAACAAGCCAGACCACCCCTGTCACTCCATGGGCGCCGCCATTTTCCACATTTGGACTTCCCTCTCGTCAGAACTCCACCCAGCAGACCAGCCCATCACAGCCCGATCATCAACACCCACCCTGCAGCAGTTTTTTTCCTCAATCTGGCCCAGGTATGCTGGTCCACAAAATCGATAATACAAAAAATTTCAAGAATGAAATAAAATTCATAGATAGCCTTGAATTTCCTTTTGTCAATATACCATTGATGATTAACATGAACCATATTAATACATGTTTAAATAACTCCAATATATAATACTTTATAAGCATTTGGGAATAATTTAATAAAAAGTGATACCAAATTTAGATTTGACATATAGAAGTAATTAGGATAAAGGTGATACTTGAAGACAAGGACTTAATTAATTCTCCCCAGGAGAAAAAAAAAGCTCAGGATGTGTTTTTAGGGAGACAATCTAAATATGGGGACTAATAAAAGGGAAAAAAACTGACCTTCTGCTTGATGCTCCATCATCCCAGGTGAGGCTACCTCTAGCTGATATCACTGGACCTATTCCAGAACTGAAGACAGAGTCCGTCCCGGCTGGGTAGATCCCAACAGCCTACACACTTCACCTGTACCATAGTAGGGACACAACCACAGCTCCTGAAGCAACAGATCTACTCAACAAATTACATGCTGTTCACAGTTGTTCTTTCTGTAATTATGTGAGAATGGGATGAGAAGACAAAATGTAAGCTCCAGTTCAATCACTCAGTATCTAATGGAGGTAACTACCAAGACACATTCAGCACAACAAGAACACTAGAAATACAATGGGGAAAACACACAGAAGTCCACCAAGCTCAATGAATGAAAACAATATCACTGAAGACATAAACAATACCAGTAAATATCCAGACAGAATCTTTAGAGATATTATGATGAGGCTCTTCAAAGAATTCAAAGAAGCAATAGCAAAGGTAATCAGCAAAGCACAAACATGTATGAGAGTCAAAGTGAAAAACTACAACAGTCAGAGATGACATAAATGAAGAATATGGTAGGCATATTAAAAATTCAACAGAAACCCTGAACAGCAGAATAACAGAAGCTGAGAAAAGATCAAGGAGCTCCAACATGAGGGAGGAAATTGCCAGGAAATAGAAGAAGGTAGAAAATAGCCTGAGAAAGAAAAAAAAGCTTACCAGAGAACAATGGAGTTAAAGAGGACTATTATAATACATGAATCTTTGGAGATCCTAAATAATGGAAAAGCACATGTGATAAAGAAATATCAATTAAAGAAATCATCAGTAAGAACTTCCCAGAGTTGAGGATTATACATACTGAGATTCAAGAGGCCTGAAGGGTGCTAGGGAATATATGTCTGTAGCTCTTCATCAAAAGGCTGATAGTGCATATTACCATCAGATGTTTGGGTCTGAGTGGGTCCCCAACAATATTGGGGTCTGTTGGGTTCCTTGATCATGCTCATGAGAAGATGATCAATGAAGAAAAGGCCACAATTCCAGTTTAGATAATCCAAAAGCTTTTTACTTCTACCAACCTCACTCCACACACACCAAAAGCTTCACACACTCTGTCACCACCACACACAGATCATGTGTGTTGACTATGTAAGTGCTTTTAACTCTAGACTGCCAGAGTCCAAAGCCTCTGCCTCTCCTGGGGTTGAACCTCACAGAGTTAAAACCAGCTGGCTCTTCTTTACCAGTGCAAATTCCCAGTGGCACCACATTCCTGTGGCTCAAACTTAAGAGATGCAAATGTAGAGCACTCCTGTTCTCCTTCCAAGCTAGTAAAAAATCATTTCAATGTTATATCTAGTATTCTTAGATAAACAAAGCAAGAGAGAGACAATTTAATAAATAGACCTGAAATAAAAAGACATGGGGGCAGAGCTGCTACTGGCTCTCCCTGTGACCAGCTGCTCACGAGGCACCGGGGAGGGATGGTGGGTTCTAGCCCTGGCCCACCATCCCAGCAGAGCCTCGCAACAAGCCAGACGACCCCCACTCCATGAGGGCCTCCATTTTCCACATCCGGACTTCTCTCGTCAGACCTCCACCCAGCAGACCATCCTATCAGTGCCTGGCTCGCTCGGCCACTTGCGGCGCATGGTTCATCAATAAATGCTGGACTTAGAGATGCCTACAAGAGTATGCTACCTGCACGGCAGAGCCTGGCAAGCTACCCATGTTGTATTTGATATATATGCCAAATACCAGTAACAATTATAGACCTCATTCCGGAATGGATTGAGGTTCTTTATGTTCCTGGAGCAAGCATATGCCTTGGGCTCTACTAGCAAGAGACAGGACATATGGAGATGTTACTGGGGCCCGCTCAAGCAAATCGATGATGAACGGGAAGACAGTGATACAGACAGTGATACAGAGATAAAATATATGAGGTGATCAAGTCATATAATCCAAACTATGTTCCCCATGCCAGATTGATTATCTCTTCCAACCCCTCAATGTCCTGTCTCCAGTTACAAACAGACTTTCTCTGTTCCTGGCCATTTCTTAAGTGTTCTTTCTCTGCTTCCACACTGTGAGGTCATTCAGGCTTGTCTTAGGTGAGGCAGCCAACCTGTTCTGACCTATGGTTTTATCTTTTGGGTCAGAATACGGTTTATTCTAAGAGTCTCATTTCATACACATGGTGGCTCTCTTCCTGGTACTATCCAGTTCCTTACAGAGGACTGGTGTGAGTTTTCAGCTATGTGGCTGACTAATTGATATTATCAAATACAGAACCAATGCAGAGGCTCTGAATGCCCTATAAGATGCTCTTCAAACTATTTCCTTGCTCTGCCCTTAGGCAAGCTCAGTCAACCCTTCTCTATAATATTTTAACTCTCTTTTCTGCCAGGCTCTCTGATCCTACAACTACTCCTGCCAGACAGGCTGAGAAGGCAGTCTCAACGGACTCAACTGTTTTTTTCCAACTCTTACATTTCCCCATAATTTGGATATTGGCCATCCCTTTAAGAATTAAAAGCCATCCCTTTAAGGGATCTCTTAAAGGGACTCAATAGGTTCAGAGTTGTGAGAAAGCAGATTCAATCTAAATGTACTGGGACTTATGGTTAGAAAATATGGTGGGATATCCAGGAGCAATCAATTCAGAGTCAAACTAATTCACAAATACCTGCTCTCCTTTCATGTTTACACAAGAATGAGATCTCTTTGGTCTAAATATTTGGCCTATGTATATACAAATGGCTTATAGGAAGAATAAAAACAATCCCTCAGCAGCAATGAAACAATACAGGGATAACAGGTGGAGTGTGAACCAACAAATATAGACCCAATCAGGGAAATTCCCAAGATGCATTACAGTCAAAATGAGAAAATTCAAAGATATAGTAGGGGGCCGGAGCGATAGCCCAGCAGGTAGGGTGTTTGCCTTGCACACGGCCGGCCCATGCACCCGGTTAGATCCCGGCATCCCATATGGTCACCCGAGCACTGCCAGGAGTGATTCCTGAGTGCAGAGCCAGGAGAAACTCCTGAGCATTGCCGGGTGTGACCCAAAAAAGCAAAACAACAACAACAACAACAACAACAACAAAAGAAATAGGATATTGAATGCAGCAAAATCAAAGATACAACTTAGGAATAAAGGAAAGCCCATAAGATGTACAGTAAATGTATCAAATGACACTCCATGAGTCAGAAAAAATATGGAAGGAAAAACATAGTACAAAACTCAATGAAATGAACACCTCAACAAGAATACTCTATCTAGCTACATTATCATTCAGATTAGAAGGAACTCTACAGCTCTTCACAGAGAGGCAACAGTTCAGGGAATTCATGGCCTTGAAACTAGTTGTAAGAGCTAAAAGAGCTTATTTATAAGAGAAGAAACTCCCATCATGTGGCATCGAGTATGGCCATTATTAATGCTGCATACAGTTGTGCTTTAGGAGATTAAGAAAGATTAAAAACACATCACAATTCATCGCTACACATTGACTTTTACTGTCTCATTTTCTGATAATCCTATTTGACATTTCTTTAAGTATTATTGGATGAAGTAATCTGAAATAAATTTTATATGCCTGCCAAAGGAGTAGGCTTGGTCGTGGAGGGAACCTTGGACACTGGTGGTGGGATCAGTGTTAGAAAATTATATGTTTGAAACAATTTTATTATGAACAACCTTGTAAATCAGTGTCTTGATGAGCATTCCTGGGGTGGGAAAGTGGGGGGGGAAACAGGAAAAAATTGAAAAGCAGTTGTCAAGGCTTTTAAATAGATGAAGAGGAGGAGCTTCCATATGACCGAGCTATACCACTTCTGTTAATATATCCTAGGGACCCAAAGAAGAGAGGAGAAAGGATGTCGGCACTTCTATGCTCATTGCAGCACTATTCACAATAGCCAGACTCTAGAAGCAACAGGAATGCCCAAGAACATATAATTAAATAAAGAAATTATGGCATAGCTCCACAGTGGAATACTATACAGCCACTAGTGAAAAATGTAGTCATGAAATTTGCTTGTAAATAGATGGACATGAAGAGTATCATGCTGAGTGAAAAAAGTGAGAGAACAGCAGACATAGAGTTATTACACTTATATGTGGGATATTAAAAACACAATATGAGACTAGTACACAAAGACAGTAGGAACAAGGACCAGAAGAGTTGGTCCATGGTTGGAATCCTGCCACAAATGGTGGGGGGTGAAGGGCAGTTAGGATAGAGAAGTGACCACTCCAAGGATAGTTGGAAAAGATTACTCTGCACAAGGACTGAGTACTTAAAGGATGAAAGTAGGTAAAAGAATAAACACGATAACGTTTCAGTATGTACAGTACAAACCATAGTTCCAAAAGCAGATAGATAGAAAGAGAGAGAGAAAGAAAGAAGGAGAAAAGAGAGAGAGAGAGAGAGAAGAGAAGTGCCTGCCATAGAGGCAGGCTGGGGTGGGGGCAGGGTAGGGAGGAACCTGTGGAATTTGGTGGTGGGAAATATGTGCTGGTGAAGGGGTTGGTGATGGAACATTTCATGGCTGCAACCCAGTCATAAACAACTTTGTAACTGTGCACCTCACAGTGATTTAATAAAAATGTTTTTAAAAAGTGGAAACTGAATAATATTAAATATTACAACATGTACTTCAGAATTCTTATGCACTGCATGTTTAAGGATGAAACAATAGTAGATGTTAGAAGTTTTAAGATGAATTTCCAGGAGAATATTATTTTTTTAAGTATTTTATCACACCATTGTGAGATATACAATTACAAAGATATACAATTAAAAAGTTCATATTTGGGTTTTGGTCATACAGTGTTCCAGCACCCATCCCGCCACCAGTGCCCATCTCCCACCACCAACATCCCGGTTCCCTCCCCACTCCCCCAGCCCACCTCCATGGCAGGTTCTTTATTTCTTTATTTCTTTCCCCCTTTCTCTCTCTTTTTCTTTTTTCCCTTCCAGACTATGGATTACAGAACATACATTAAAGGGTTGTCATGTGTATCTTTTGCCTGTATTTAATGCTCAGTTCTAGGTTGGTATTAGTACCCTCTACAATTGTTAGCACACTGTTCCATTATCTGTCTTACCTAGCCTCTGACTCCCACACGTTTGTGATAATTTCCACCTTTGACAAGACTGGAGAATATTATTTTAAAATTCACAATGCACTGTATTGCATATAGCTTTTACAGGCTATGTAGTTACTAGCAGAAAACTAAGGTGAGATACTAAAGGCCTACAGCTCATACTTATAACCAGAGCCATGCAATTGAAAGACTGAGTTATATATAAAATAAGAAAGGACCAAAATACCAGATGGGGAATGTGATTCATTAATTTAACATTAAATAATATGTATGATCAGAGAGATGAAAATCAAAACAATGAGATATCATCTAACACCATAGAGACTGATGCATATCCAAAAGAACAAGAACAGTAAGTTCTGGCATGGATGCGGGGAAAAGGGGACTCTCACCCATTGTTGGTGGGAATGTCGACTGGTACAACAATTTTGGAAAACAATATGACATTCCTCCAAAGACTAGAAATAGAGTTACAATTTGACCCAGCCATACCACTTCTGGGAATATACCCTGGGAGGCCAAAAACACAGTAGAAACACCATCTGCAGTTTTATGTTCATAGCAGCACTATTCACAATAGCCAGAATCTGGAAACAACCAGAGTGCCTCAGAACTGATGAACAGATGACTGGAAAAAGAAACTTTGGTACATCTACACAATGGAATACTACACAGCTGTTAGGAAAAACAAAGTTATGAAACCTGCCTATAAATGGATGGACATGGAGAGGATCATGCTGAGAGAAATTAGCCAGAGGGAAAAGGGCAGATATAGAATGTCTGCATTTATTTGCAGGATATAAAAAAATAGCATTATACCACTGTTAAAGGCCAGACAAAACATGGATCAGGAGGTCTTGTCAGTGAGTAGAACCTACTGCAAATGTGTTGGAATCCAGAGGTTAGGCAATACAGAGAAAGGAACAGTGTATTAATTATGGTAAATGATAATACCATTTCATTTACCATAGAACTGCAGTTCTCAGTGCTCAGTACCATAGAACTGAGCACTGAAAGCAGGCAAAAAAGATATATGTGATAACCTCTAACTGTATGTATTGCAAACCACAGTGTGTAAAAGAAGGAAGGGGGAGGGAGAGAGAGAAGTGAAAATTGCCTTCCATAGGTGCAGTCTGGTGGAGCGGGGACATCATCATGGGACATTGGTGGAGGGAAATGGGCACTGGTAGAAGGATGGGTGCTGGAACACTGTATGACCCAAACCCAAATATGAATACTTTTGTAACTGTGTATCTCACGATGGTATAGTAAAAAAATTTAAATAAATCGTATGTGTGAAAGGAATTTACATGATAAACTCTAAATGCCTGTAGGGCAAGTCACAATGTTTAGGGAAGAGAGAGAGGGGAGAGAGAGAGAGAGAGAGAGAGAGAGAGAGAGAGAGAGAGAGAGAGAGAGAGAGAAGAAAAGGAAAAGTGCCTGTATAGAGGCAGACTGGGGAAGATGGGAGGGAATTTGGAGATACTGGTGGTGGGAAATGGGCACTGGTGGAGGGACGGTGCTGGAACACAGTATGACTGAAACCCAATCATGAACATCTTTGTAGTTATATATTTCATAGTGGTATAATAAAAAATTAAAAAATAAATAAATCACTTGTGTGATTCCTGGAATCTGACTCCCAGCACCACAAATAGAATCATATTCTATTTTAATTTAGTGGTCATTAGAGATTATTTTCATGGGGATGAGGGAAAACTATGACAAAGTTATATTTGTTAAAATTAAGTTAGTTGGCAAAGTCACAGAAAAAAAAGAATGATAGTATGGGGGGGAGCCAGATATAGAGGAAGTTATCAGGGATGATTAATAAATGAAGCTGGAGAGATTTACAAACGGCACAGATACACTTTAGTTGTCATGACTATATCAGTGAAGTAGGAGGCAAAGTCATCTGAGCATGAGTGAGCGCCCTGAACTAAAATTATGAATTTGAAACAAATGGAAAAAGTTCAGATTATTTGCTGTACAGAATAAGCCAGGGAGTTAAGTAGGGGTGAATAAGAGGCATGATGAATGTATCAAAGACTTGCTAAGGTTGAGTAATAACTACAAATGGCATTCACACAAATTAAGTGGTATGATTTTAACAAATGACCCAATAAGGTAGAGTCTATTATTAGGTTGAGCAATAAGCCTCACAACGGATCATTGAGCTGGAAGTCAATCTGTGAAAGCACATCTGTTGTTACTTTCATAACTTTAAATGGTGCCTCTAGCCAGTATTTAAGTAGGGATAGCTTAGAGACAGATGAAAATGCTTCAACATTCAAGCAAATTACTATACTTTGTTTTTATAGGGAAATGAAATAAATCTCCCATTCTTTAATTCAGAGAAGTTGCTTATAGATATTTCCATGTACTATGTATATAGAGACAATTTAGAAGCTACATTTGTGGATTGACTTATGAGCTGGAGCAAGGTTGAACTTATAGCTGGAGAACTGGGTGATACAGTTACTACCAATCAACTGATCATTTCACACAAGAGCTGGCATATTTAGAGTCCTATGGCTGTCAACTCACTGATCATATAGAATAGCTGAATGCCTATTCTGTATTAGGTCTTATCAGAGTTTGATAATTTCAAAAGGAATACAGTGTAATTCTTTCCCTTTGAGGGCCTCATAATAAAGATAATATGAAAAGCTAAAAAAATAAAGAAATGAGATTCTATTTTTATGGTGTGCCTTAGAAACCATGACCACACATGAGGGCCTCTCAATCTTAAAAAATTAAATTTAGCATGGCACATACATGGATCTGGAGAGTTTTTTTTCCAATGTGTTTTTCTTTCTTATTTTTTTAATCTCAGAGACCCACACAGTTACAATGTTGTTTAGGATTCAGTTCCAATAATATAGTGCTTCAACACCTATCCCACAGCAGTGTACATTTCCTACCACCACTGTCGTCCACACACCCATCTCCCCACCCCTGCCTCTAAGGCAGGCGTTTTTTCTCTGTCTTACTCTCTCTCTCTCTCAAAAGCTGCATTTTCTCAATCTCTCACCTTCAATATCTCCCTTTCTCTTCTAGAGAGTAAGAGATTCGAGATTCCTTAAAGAGAAGACGGATATGTTACAATCACGTGTATGTAGTACAGTAACAAACACTGTCAAATAAGGGGTCAAGATGATGAATAAGGGAAAGGTGATCTCAGCCCTTTTGTGGCTTTTAGTGAGTTGCAAATTGCTGTCAAACAGATGCAAAATTTATAATCTGATTGGCTTTATTAAAAAGAATAACTACAGTGTCCTATCCAGCACATAAAGCAATGTTTCACATAATATAATAGGGAAGTTTGGACTGAGAGATGGTAGTAGGTAAAACTCTTGTCTTGAAAGCAGTCAGTCAAGGTTTGAGTCCCAGAATTGTTTATGATTTGAGAAACACCTAGAATAATCCCTGAGTACAGAGCCGAGAGCATTGCTGGGACACAGCTGGGTATTTCTACTCTCAACTCCCCATGAAAGGGAAGGTTTAATTGAGTAGAAGGGATGACTTTAAAGGAGTTTAAAGACATACATTGTATGTCTTAAGTCAGTAGTAAAAGAAATAGAAGACACAAAAAGTGAAAAAAATTTCATGTTCATAGACTGGTATAACTAATATTGTTAGACGACCTTCTTACAAAAGCTCTATACAGATTCAATGTATTCTTTATCAAATTCTTCAAGAATGTAATAAAAAATACTACTAAAATTTGTGTTGAACCATGAAATTTCTCATATAACTAAAGCAATTCTGAGATAAAAAGAAGATAAAGAAGATAGGAAACATTCTACTTCCTGATTTTAAATTAAACTATAAAGCTACAGAGTCAGGGACCAGGAGCTGCAGGAGCTAAGGAGAAAAGCACCAAGTCACATGTAGCCAATCACACCCCTAGATTAGGTAGCCAATCAGAATATAGAAGGGAACACCTGGGGTGGGGCAGATTTTGGCAGCAAATAAAGGTGGCCCCAGGATTCACCTCTCTCTCTCTCTCTCTCTCTCTCTCTCTCTCTCTCTCTCTCTCTCTCTCTCTCTGTCTGTCTGTCTGTCTGTCTGCTCCAAGCAGACTCCCTCCATTCTGATCAAATCAGGTAAGACAGCACACCCAGGTACAGGGTGAGGGCCTGAGCACAGGAGTGTCACCCACGTGTACAGGGTAGAGGCTGGAGACTAGGAAAGCTGGGATAGGACAACAGGGATAGCTGGAGTACAGTTGGAAGGTTCAGTGGCAGGCACTGAGAGAGCAGCACAGGAAGAGAACTGGACCATCGTTCATGGGAGGAGAGTGGAGCCCGTGGGACAGGACCAGGAATTTGTTCACGGGTACCAGGGGGGCTAGACATTTGGGAAGGGGCCTGGAATCATCTGTACATTAAAGTAACAGTCAATTTTCTGAGTTCTGTATGCAAATTCTTCATACAATCCTCAATAACCCACTAGCACAGGAGAATCTACTTTTGTGTTAACAGTGGGGCCCAAGAGTACCAGGGTTTGAGTTTCTTAATCATCTCAGGGGTCAAAGACCAAAGACAAAATTCACGAGAGTACAAATAATTCAAAAGGCTTTTTTACTTTTCACCAACACTTAAAACACACTATACTACCACAATCCAGGGCAAAGACTCTACCAGACCTTGAACTCCTGGTGACACCTCTGATGATGTGCTCTCCCAATATGTCTCTTGCCAAGTGTGCTTTTCGAAAACAGCACTTTTTTCCCTCAAAATGGGTCAAGGGGGCAAAAACAGTAAGCAGCCTACTTCTCCTGTGGCTGGCCTTTACAAAGGAAAAATCAGCACTCTTATGCAAATCTCCAAGTGTACCACTCCTCTGGCCCAGGTCTTAACATATGCAAAATGTCAGAGGCT
Organism: Cryptotis parvus; assembly: GCA_021461705.1. Taxonomy (NCBI): domain Eukaryota; kingdom Metazoa; phylum Chordata; class Mammalia; order Eulipotyphla; family Soricidae; genus Cryptotis; species Cryptotis parvus. The sequence continues at coordinate 148,899 of JAJIBD010002723.1, forward strand.
TACTGTCTGCTAATGCTGGGGTCCCCAAAGATATCAGGGAAATGAGTACCCTTCTATCTCCAAAGCCTGCTGGGAATGGATGAAAACTCAGTAGTCCAGCACAGTTTTAAAAAGGCTTTACTCTCAAGGTTTTGGTATCACTTGATCACTTGACATCCCGTTATTCATCAATTT
>JAJIBD010002724.1:0-66828 GCA_021461705.1 Cryptotis parvus
AAAAGGCCAAAGAGCAAAAGGCCAAAAGCCAAAAGCCAAAAGCCGCAGGAGCCAAAAGCTGAAGGCTGAGGAACCAAAAGGCAAAAGGTGAAGCGGCCTCAAGTCAGCCCCTTATATACACCAAAGTAATCCAATCGGGAGGGGCATGTCAACAAAGAACTCTAAACAGAGTGTAGTGCCACACCTTATTGCAGGTATAAACAAAGGTTATGCCAAGGACTAAGGAGATTATCTCTTATGTAAAACACTGGAGAGAGAGTAATACATCTTAACTTCATGAGCTTCATGTAATCTAGATGGTACCCACAAAGTCCTTCTTATTATTATCTGCACCAGGGTGATTCTGAGTATCTTGTTCTCCTGTACTGAAAGGGTCACTCTCGCCTGCTTAGAGCAAACTAGTATGATCCTTCCTATAGTCTTCCTATAGTCTCAGCGTAGCCAGGGTGGTAGTCTCCTGGTAAATTCTAACTGTCCCACGCTGGGTGCAGTGGGTATAAAGAGGAGCTGTGCCCAATCTAGAAAACATAGAAGTCTTAGCAGATGTATAAGTCAGAAGTTATTCAATCAAGGTGACTTCTGTAACTGCCACACCCTCTAGCAGTGTTTACATAGAAGAGAGATCTCATTAGAATGAACCTTGGCTTAAATAAGATTAAGCTGGGAGTGAGCAAAACAACAAAACTCCCAGATTAGCTAAACATGTCCTCCAACAATTATAACGCTATTCCAAGAGTTATTAAAATCAAACTCCCTTTTCCAATCCTGCCCCAATCTCTTATTTTATGATTTGCACAAGAGCCTTAAAGCAAACGCAAATGGATTTTAACAAATGTAAATGACTTTGAGTTAGGAGAAACCCAGAGTTCATTTTGTATATCCCTCCAAAACTCAATGTACACATTTAAAAAAATTTTTTTTGCTTTTTGGGTCACACCCGGCAATGCTCAGGGGTTACTCCTGGCTCTGCACTCAGGAATTACTCCTGGCGGTGCTCAGGGGACCATATGGGATGCCGGGGATCAAACCCGGGTCGGCTGCAGGCCGGCCGAGTGCAAGACAAATGCCCTACCCTCTGGGCTATCGCTCTGGCTACTCAATGTACACATTTTTTTTTTGCCCCTTTATTTGCTGTATCACTTGACTTAGAAAGGTACTCTTGGGGACTGGAGAGATAACAGCTGGTAGGGCACTTGCCTGGCATGCAACCAACTCAGGTTTGAATCTCACCACCAGGAGTTACCCCTGACTTCAGAGTCAGAAGTAAGCTCAGAACACTGCTAGGTGTCCCCTGCCACTGCACCCCCCAAAAAAAAAATAAAAAAGGAAAGAGAGAGGTACTCCATAAATATGTCAATATATACACATGTGACTTTAAAGACTTAGTTTTAGGATATAGAAAATTTTTATAAAATGTAACCTGCTAGCATTATGCACTTTGTTTGGACTGTCTTTATCCCCTTGCAAAATGCAGGAAATCATTTCAGCTTTGCTACTGTCACCATGTTGTCAGAATACACTGGGAAAGTTTCTGAAGCTCAGTAGCCCTCCTGGTACTAGTCTCAACAGAAGAGGATACTCTAATAAATTACCATGTTTCTCCAGGGAGAGTCACTCCGGGGCAGCTCCTATCCTATGTTCAGCTCTTCAAGAACAACTTTAAAGCTCTCGTGAGTCACTGTGGACTCCTGCAGCTTGGATTGGCCACAGCTCAGACTCTGAAGCACCCGCGAGACTGCCAAGTGGGACAACTTTCTGGCCTTTGAAAGGCTCCTTCTCCAGGTATGTTGTTATGGAGCTTCTTGGAATGTGGACAGTTGGAAATAGTCACTTCCAGGGGAACACTTTGATATTGATTGCCTTCTTAGTAATAAACCATATTGTTGACAGACACCCTCCAGCATATTCTCTAAGTGCCTCAAATTAAAATGAGTCACACTTTACCCATATCTATTTACTAGTTTTTTACAGTAGCATCTTTGGCTTTTTATTTATTTATTTACTTATTTATTTTTGGCATTTATGGATTTTCATTCAGTGTTAAGATATTTTTCTAAAATATATTTTTTCTGGAGAAATTGGTTTTCCTCAGAAAACTTCTCTTTAAATTTTATTACCTTGAGATAGACCATTACAAAGCTGTTCATGATTGGGTTTCAGTCATACAGTGTTCCAACACCCATCCCTCCACCAGTGCACATTTCCCAACAACAATATCTCCAGTTTCCCTCCCAACCTCACAAAACCTGCCTCTTTGGCAGTCACCTCCTCCTCTTCTTCCTCCTCCTCCTCCTCCTCCTCCTCCTCCTCCTCCCTCCCCTCCCTCCCCCTCCTTCCTCCCTTCCTCTTCATCCTCCTCCTGTTCTCCTCCTGCTCCTCCTCTTTCCTCCTCCTCCTGTTCCTTCTCCTCCTCCTCCTCTTCCTCCTCCCCCTTCTCCTCCTTTTCCTCCTCCCCCTTCTCCTCCTTCTCCTTCTCCCCCTCCTCCTCCCTTCCCCGTCATCCTCCTCTCCCTTCATCCTCCTCCTCCTCCTATTCCTCCTCTTCCTGCTCCTCCTCCTCCTCCTCTCTTCCTCCTCCCCCTTCTCCTCAACCTTCTCTTCCTCCTCCCCTTCTCCACCTCCTTTTCGTTCTCCTCCTCCTCACCCTCTTCTCCTCCTTCTCCTCCTCCGCCTTCCCATCCCCTCCTCCTTCTCTTTCCTCCTCCCCCTCTTTTCCTCCTCCTCTCCCCTCCTCCTCTCCCTCCCTTCCCCCTCCTTTACCCCTCCCCCTCTACTTCCCTTCCTCCTCCTCTTCCTTCTCTCTCTTTTCTCTCTCTTTCTCTCTCTCTCTCTCCTTTTGTGCATACAGACACTGAAGTGTTACGTATATTCCTTTAACTACTCTCAATAGTCAGTTCTAGTTTAGCTTTACCATTTCCAACTATTATGTTCAACTTATGACATTTTACCCTTCTTGATTTTCATGGCATTTTATTGAATCCTGGCTATTTTTCCTGTAGAACATTGCTGCTGTTTACATTCCCTCTGGCATTAGACTCATAACCAGCTTGCTTATTTATTTTTTGGGGGTGCCACATCCAGAGATGCTCTGGGGTTGCTCCTGGCTCTGTACTCAGGAACTACTTCTGGCAGTGCTTGGGGGACAATATGGGATACAGGATCGAACCTGTGTACAAGGGAAAAAAAACCCTACCCACTGTGCTATCGCTTCAGCCCCCTTAAGCAACTTCAGCCTGTGGCTTAAAATGTTGCTTTAGTAAAAGATGATAGACATGGGGCAGAGCTGCTACTTGCTCTCCCTGTGCCCAGCCGCTCACAAGGCGCCCAGGAGGGATGGCGTGTTCTAGCCCTGGCCCGCCACCCCAGCAAAGCCTTGCAACAAGCCAGACGACCCCCCACTCCATGAGGGCCTCCATTTTCCACATCGGACTTCTCTCTCGTCAGAACTCCACCCAGCAGACCAGCCTATTACAGCCCGGCTCATTGAGTTCCACCCTGCAGCTTTCTTTTTTAATCCGGCCCAGGTATGCTGATCCAGAGACAGACATGGGGCAGAGCTGCTACTTGCTCTCCCTGTGCCCAGCCACTCACAAGGCACCCAGGAGGGATGGCGGGTTCTAGCCCTGGCCCGCCACCCCAGCAAACCTTGCAACAAGCCAGATGACCCCCCACTCCATGAGGGCCTCCATTTTCCACATCCGGACTTCTCTCTCGTCAGAACTCCACCCAGCAGACCAGCCTATTACAGCCCGGCTCATTGAGTTCCCACCCTGCAGCTTTTTTAATCCGGCCCAGGTATGCTGATCCAGAGACAGACATGGGGCAGAGCTGCTACTTGCTCTCCCTGTGCCCAGCCACTCACAAGGCACCCAGGAGGGATGGCCGGGTTCTAGCCCTGGCCCGCCACCCCAGCAAAGCCTTGCAACAAGCCAGACGACCCCCCCCCACTCCATGAGGGCCTCCATTTTCCACATCCGGACTTCTCTCTCGTCAGAACTCCACCCAGCAGACCAGCCTATCACAGCCCGGCTCACACGGCCGCAAGCGGCGCGGTTCATCAATAAATGCCGGACTTAGAGATGACTACAAGAGTATGCTACCTGCACGGCAGAGCCTGGCAACCTACCCATGTTGTATTTGATATGCCAGATACCAGTAACAATTATAGACCTCATTCTGGAATGGATTGAGGCTTTTTATGTTCCTGGAGCAAGCAGATGCCCTTGGGCTCTACCAGCATGAGACAGGACATATGGAGATGTTACTGGTGCCCGCTCGAGCAAATCGATGATGAACGGGAAGACAGTGACAGACAGTGACAGTAAAAGACGAAAGAAGATGCAGTCATTTGGTGGTTTTAATGAAAAGATTTGTATGTGGAGTAGAACCTTTTCATTACTGATGAAGTATTTTTATTTTCATGGGAAGCTTTAAAAGAAAAATTATGTACTTAAAAAATTGTAAAAGTACTTCAGACTTTACAATTTTTTAGACATTAGACATCTATAATGATGTCTTATGTTGTCTCCATATAAGACAATATATTTTGATAGCCTTTAGTAATTATTTCTATCCCTTTTCATTAAAGAAATAAAAGTGCGATAAAGCTGGCGCCTCTCGAACATATCCTTCCCTGCTCTGATTCTCCTTTTTTATTTTCCAAAAACAATTATAACCTCAGTTTATTGATTTTCTTTTTTTCTTTGTTTTTGGGTCATATCTGGCAGTCCTTACTCCTGGCTATATACACAGGAATTGCTCTTGGTAGTGCTTAGGGAACCATATGAGATGCCAGGGAACGAACCTGGCTTGACTCATTCAAGGCAAATGCTCTCCCTGCTGTACCGTAGCTTTGGCCCCACCTATTTTTATTAATCTTTTTTTCACAAGAGTGAAGAGGAAGAATCAGGACTGCAATTATATTTACAGATAATATCACTGCCACAGGGAAAATCCAGGAGAAGCAATGAATCACAGCAAGGAACAAGAAAAAGAACATGAATTCAAAATGCAAGTTGCTAGACATGTGATCAGTAGTCAAAAATCAAGCATATTCACGGGGGCTGGAGCTATAGTCCAGCAGGTAGGGTGTTTGCCTTGCACATGGCCGGTCTGTGCTGGCCCAGGTTCGATCCCTGGCATCCCATATGGTCCCCGAGTACCGCCAGGAGTAATTCCTGAGTGCAGAGCCAGGAGAAACCCCTGAGCGCTGCCGGGTGTGACCCAAAAAGAAAAAAAAAATCAAGCATATTACTATAAGCCAGCAAAAAACAGTTGACTTCAAAAATTTAATTCACAATAGCATTAAGCAGTATATTGTTATATTAAGCGTATTACCAATAAGTGTTATAGGCTACTGAAGTTCTTTTCTAATTCTAAATGTCTGAATGTTTGTAATTGTTTTGCCACAAATGTGTGTTAGGGTTCCTCTACTGCAGATATTGGAATTTCAGATGTGTATGTAGTTCTCCTGTATGCCGGTGTGGTGAAGTAGAATTGGAATTATTTTTTATTGTTCGATAGTTGCATACTTAGTGTGAGTTCATCTTGATCAGACACACATTAAGTTACTAATATTTTAGGATTAAGTCACTAATATTTTTATTGTTTTTTTGCATTTGTGCTCCTAAGTGAGAATAGCTTATCATTTTCCCTTATTGTGTTACCATTTGGGGAGGGGGCAATTCCAGTGGTGCTCAGGGCTTACTTTTTGACTTTGTACTCAGGCATCATTTCTGGCAGTGCTTGAGGGACCATATGGGGGTACTGGAGATAAAACCCAGGTGGGCCTCTTGTAAGACAAATGCTCTACCTGCTGTGCTATCTCTCTGGCCCGGTGTGGTAAAACCACAGTGAGTTGCATATTTTGTTTGTTCTGAAACCACTTACATAAAGAGGGGGATTATTTGTTGCTTAAAAGAAATATTCCCACATAAATATATCAGGTGATCTTACCAAAAGTGGAAATTACCGCAAACGTGAGGGAGTCAGAGGTTAGGTAAGACAGAGAAGGGAACATGTGTGAATAAATGTCAAAAGGGCTGATACCAACATAGAACTGAGCATTAAATACAGGCAAAAAATGCACATGATGGCTTCTAAGTATACGTAGTGCAACCCACAATGTGTAGTAAGAGAGAGAAGAGAGAGAGAGAGAGAGAGAGAGAGAGAGAGAGAGAGAGAGAGAGAGAGAGAGAGAGAGAGAGAGAGAAAAAACCTGCCATTTAGGCAGGCTATGGGAGGTTGGAGGGAATTGGGGACATTGGTGGGAAATGGGCACTGGTGGAGGCGGGTGCCTGAACACTATGTGACCAAAACCTCCAAACATGAACAACGTTGTAATTGTATATCTCACGGTGGTATAATTAAATGTTTAAAAAAAAAAAAGAAATATTCCCCCAGACGCTGACCATGCAGTGCCCTAGGGGAGTAAATGGGTTCTGGTCCAGACCTGTTTAACGCCCCAGGAGCCGGCAGAGATTCTTCCGGCTTGTCCAGTGAGGCTTACCATGCAGTGCCCCCGGGGTGCACAGGTTCTGCTCTCAACTCGTTTAAGGCCCCAAGAGCCAGGAAAACCTCCGTGATCCACAGTCTCCACCATTTTCAAGGCTGGACTTCAATGATCCTTAGAGTTCCACCCACAGAAAAGTCCATTCAAACAAAGGTATGCACTACCGATCTATGCGAGATCTCAAACTCTAATGTACTGTTGTCTCATGCACCACAACACATTTGACAGGGCACTCAATCACAGATGTGTAGTAACTATGTCTGTCCTCTAAGAACATATCAGTAATTTCTTGTACAGTGGGTCCAAATGGCCCTGTGGGTCCATTGTGAGATTTAATAATCTTAATTGACTTTCCTCTAAGAATGTAGCTCTCTACCATATTTAGCATATCAGATACAACATGCAATATAAAATAGACTATGCTTGGGATAGGCTCAAACGGTGGTTGCAAAAGTTTGAAATAAGTGTTATCTGCAGTTGCAGAATTGGTGGGTTTGGGGTTAAGTAGTAGAAACCCACTACGTTCTATAAATTCAGTAAATGAATGCAAGAACACAGGCCAAATTCGCACGTAACAACCAGAATAAGATTTTGACTGTATCAATACCATTACCATGTATGTGCTGTAATGGTCAGTATAATTGATGCCAGCTAAGGGAGCAGGAATGGGGATGGGTGGGGGTTGGCAATGAGGGTCTTTGGGTGGCCGTGGGAGCACACTGGTGGTGGGATTGGGGTTGAACAATGAAAGCTTTTAACAACTATATTGTGAAAAACTGTACTCTGTAAATCACAGTGCTTAAATAAAGTTTAATTTGGGACCGGGGTGATAGCACAGCTATTGGGTGTTTGTCTTGCATGTGACTGACCTGGGTTTAAACCGGGCATCCCATAAGGTCCCCAAGCACCACCAGGAGTAATTTCTGAGTGCAGAGCCTGAGTGCAGAGCCATATGAGCTTTGCTGGGTCTGACCAAAAACACAAAAATGAAGAAATAAAGTTTAATAAAAAGAAATGTACTTGCAGAATCACTTGGACCTGTCAGATTTTCAAATATTTTTAAAATGTTTTCAGATCTTTAGGCTTTGATTTACAATTTAATTGCTTGAGGGTTTAAATATTTTTTCACTTTTATTTCTTCTTGAGATTATTTTGGTAGTTTAAGGAGCTTAAATTAGTGACCTACATTTTCAAATTTACCAGTATAAATTAAAATAATTTAGAAAAATATTGACTGAATCACTTCACTTGGTCACTTGAATCCCGTTATTCATCGATTTGCTCGAGCGGCGCCAGTAACATTTCCATTGGACCCTATCACGTGCCAATGTAGCCCAATGGCATCTGGTTGATTCAGGAATATGAAGAGCCTCAAACCGTTCCTTCAGGGTCTTTAAAAGGAAGTCTGACCATCTTGTAGATGGGTGGCCACGTGATCTTTTGACATCCCGTGGGATCCAGTTGGTAATGGCTCTAGTCCAGCGGTTGTCTCCAAATCGCATTACATGTCTAGCCCATCTGATTTTTGATGCCTTGGCAAATGAGACAGCGTCCCTGATTCTGGAATAGTGACGGAGGTCGGGGCTCTGATTCCTTCTCTCACTTAAGTGAGGCATGATATTCCAATCATAGCTCTTTCGGTTCCTCTTTGGGAGACCCGAATAGCATTCTCATCCTGCTTTCATAGGGCCCAGGTCTCTGAGGCGTATGTTAATGCAGGGAGAATGGTGGAGTCAAAGAGATGTGCCCATAGCCAGAGGTTCTTTGTCTTTGGAGCTATTTCTTTGATGCCTTTGAAGGCAGTCCATGCCGCTCTTTTCCTCCTGCACAGCTCGTTTTAGGTCATTCATCATATTGAGTTCTCGACCTAGGTACACATAACTGCTGCATTCAGAGATGTCTGTTCCATTGAGAGTGAATGGGGCCTCTGGAACTAGTTCGTTTTTCATGAACATAGTTTTGCTGAGATTCAGCTGTAGACCTATCTTTCCATATTCTCGGTCGAAGTCAGCCCACAAACTCCCTACCTGCTGGACTATCGCTCCGGCCCCAGAATTCCATTTGTTTTCCCAAAAAGGCTGTACCAGTCGACATTCCCACCAACAAAGGATAGAGTCCCCTTTTCCCCGCATCCATGCCAGCACTTGTTGTTCTTGCTCTTTTGGATATGCACCAGTCTCTGTGTTGTGAGATGATATCTCATTGTTGTTTTGATTTGCATCTCTCTGATGATTAGTAATGATGAGCATTTTTTTCATATGCCTTTTGGCCATTCGAATTTCTTCATTGTCAAAGTTTCTTCTTTCTTTTTTCAAAGTTTCATTTCTTCTCCCCATTTTTTGATGGGGTTGTCTGTTTTCTTCTTGTAAAGTTCTACCAGTGCCAGGCATTTTAAAAAAAATTTTTTTATTAGACCACAGTGAAACATACAGTTACAAAGGTGTTCATAATTGATTCTTGGTAATACAGTATTCCAGCACCCATCCCTCCACCAGTGCCCCATTTCCACCACCAGTATATCCACACCCCCTCCCGCCCACCCCCAGGCTGCCTCAATAGCAGGTACCCCTTTTCCTCTCTTTCTATGTTTCTCTCTGTCTCTGCATTTCTCTCCCCCTTCTTCTATTCATTGCGGCTAGCCCTGTAGACATTTAGGGTTTATCATGTAAGTCTCTTTGTGTATATTCAATGGTGAGTTCTAGTCTGACATTACCATTGCCCACACTCAGTTAAACACTGGTATATATTTATATTCCATTAATGAATGCAGTCATTCTATATCTGTCTTTTTCCTTCTGACTAATTTCACTCAGCATGATAGTCTCCATGTCCATCCATTTGCAGGTAAATTTCACAATTTCGTCTTTTCTGACAGCTACATAGTATTCCATCATGTAGATGTACCACAGTTTCTTTAGCCAGTCCTCTGTTTTCGGGCACTTAGGTTGTTTCCAGATTCTAGCTATTGTGAATAGCGCAGCGATGAATAAAGAAGTACAGATAGTGTTTCTGCTATGTGTTTTTCGGTCCCTAGGGTATATTCCCAGGAGTGCTATTACTGGATCAAATGGGAACTCAATATCTAGTTTTCAGAGGAATGCCCATATTGTTTTCCAAAAGGGCTGGACCAATCGGCACTCCCATCAACAGTGATGAGTCCGTTTTCCCCCCCACATCCACGCCAGCACCGGTTGTTCTTGCTGTTTTGGATGTGTGTCAGTCTCTGTGGTGTGAGATGGTACCTCATTGTTGTTTTGATTTGCATCTCCCTGATGATTAAAGATGAAGAGCACTTTTTCATATGCCTTTTGGCCATTCAAATTTCTTCTGTTTGGAAGCTTCTGTTCATTCTCCCCATTTTTTGATGGGGTTGGCTGTTTTTTTTCTTGTGAAGTGCTAACAGTCAGGCATTTATTTTTAATATGATTATTTTGGGGTTTGGTTTTGGACCTCACTTAGCACTGCTCAGGGCTTATTCCTGCTTCTGTGCTCAGGAATCATTCCTTTTGCTGCTCTGGGGACCATTTGTCATAACAGCAATTAAACCTGGGTCAGCCACATCAAGGCAAGAGCCTTAACCTTGTGCTATCTTTCTGGTCATTGATGTCCATCTTATACTCACCAGACTCTATCGCCTAAGCTGGGTGGTCATTGCCTGCTGCCAAGGACACCTCTTCAGGCCCTGGTTGTCCTCATCTGCTCTGGGGGTGCTGCTGTAAGCTCCTTTCCCTCTCTCTTGCCCTATTTCAAGGATAAATCCCTCATTTTGCTGCTGTCTACACTCCACCTTTCTTTTATTTATTCATTCATTCATTCATTCATTCATTCATTTTTGCTTTTTGGGTCACTCCCGGCAACGCTCAGGGGTTAATTCCTGGCTCTTTGCTCAGGAATTACTCCTGAGTGGTGCTAGGGGACCATATGGGATGCCGGAGATTGAACCCTTACATGCGGGCCGCAGCGTAAGGCAAGCGCCCTACCCGCTGTGCTATTGCTCCGGCCCCCTACACTCCACCTTTCTCTGGTGAACGTCTTTCTCCCATATATAATCAGTGCATCAGAATAATGCACAGAAGTTTTCTCCCAAGAATCTTGCTTCCCCAGCAGTCTAGAGGTTTCTGAAGGAAATCTCCCTTCTGCCCCAGGGGACCGGTGACCGCTGGACGGAGAAAGACACAAGAATCCAGAGATAGCTTTTTGAGTATTGTTGGGAAAATCTTAGCTTATATATTAGTAGTGAATTCTGATTGTTTGGGTTTTGTGACACACTCAGCAGTATTAATGCTGAACCATCTTAGACGGGGTTTGGTTTTAGAGTTTAGTCTTAGTTTTAGGAGTCTTAGTTTTGGGACTGCCTCAGATGTGCCACCTGTATTTGATCTTCTCAGAGAATGGGTGAATTTAGAAATCAGGGAAAAGGACATATTTGAAAAATTAAGTTCAGCCTGGATCTTAAGGATGTATCACCTGGGCTAGCACTGAGTTTTCTTGTCAATTTTTGGGCCCTTAGAAGTACTTGAGTTTAGGTGAGCTTAGAAACTGGCTGGTTTTACTGCTCTTTGTTTATGAACCAGCTTACTTTGTAGAGTGTGATGTAATGTAGTGTACATTGAGCTCCCTTCTGACAGGCTTTGGTTTATCTGAGTTTATTTTGAATACCAAGGTAATTTCATCCCTCCCGTTTTGCAGCCTCAGAGGGCTTGAGCACCACCTAGATACAAATCACAGCCAGCACTGGGAGTTGGTTCACTATCACTATCTTCTCCCGTTCATCACCTATTTGCTAGAGCGGGCACCAGTAATATCTCCATATGTCCTGTCTCATGCTAGGAGAACCCAAAGGCATCCGCTTGCTCCAGGAACATAAAGAGCCTCAAACCATTATATTAGGTCATTGGAATGACCTAATATAATTGTTACTGGTTCATTTCCATCACTCCCTTCCCCTCCCAGGAACCTCACTGTTCACTTCACTTGCCTATGTAACATCTCTTTGAGCGACCAAAAAGTCCTTGGAAATCTATTGTTACATGGTAAATTATTGCCTATCGTTCACTTGCTGTAAACTCAGTGCTTTTGGCCATTTAACCATTGTCAGTGACAAATCTGAGTATTGTTCAAAAGACTTCTTTTTGACTCAGGCTTGTGAAAATGACAGAAAAGATAATATTATGTGCTCAAGAGAGATAGCTTCTTGAGTATTGTTGGGAAAATCTTAGCATATATATTAGTAGTGAATTCTGATTGTTTGGGTTTTGGGACACACTCAGCAGTGCTCTGGGGACCATCAGTGGTGGGATGCAGACCATCTCCTTGAGCCCTTTTGGCCTTCTTCATGGCATCTACAGTGAATCTTGTTAGAAGCCGAAGGAAGAGAATGCTACTTCAACCTTCTTTGGTCTCCTTTTGTCCATCTCCCAGTATCTCAGTGTTGTAGGCTTTCAAAACGTGTGCCACATTTATACACTGTAATGATCATTCTAGTTGCAACAAACTGGAGAGGTTATGGGGAATGGGGAATTACTTTGTCACATTAGAACTCACTATTGAATATGCACATGGAGACATCATAAACCATTAATATCTGTAGGGCAATTCACAAAGTGTAAAAGAGAAGAGAGAGATACAGGGACAGAGACAGAGAGATAGAAGAGAAAGAAAATATGCCTGTAAGAGGGACAGGCTTGGGTTGGGTGGGAGGAGCGTTTGGGATGTGGGTGGTGGGAATAGGGCACTGGTGGAGGGATGGGTGCTGGAACACTGTATGACAGAGGCCCAATTATGAACACGCTTGTAATTTTATATCTCATGTGGTGTAATAAAAATTTTAAAAAAGTGTGCTAAGCGTGTCTGGCGTACCCCCGCCCCGCCCCGAGCACTGCCAGAGTAACTGAGGCGAGCCAGAGAACCCCTGGCACGGGGACCCAAAGCAAAAAGAATGTGCGACTGGGCGCGCCGACAAAATCCAGGGGCAGGGGGTGGAGAGTCCCCTTCTGCCCCAGGGGACCAGCGACCGCTGGACGGAGAAAGACACGAGAATCCAGCAAAGTTACAAAAGGCTTTCCTCTCAAAGTTCTGGTTATAATCCCATAACAGGAAAACCCCAGGCCTAGGGTTCCTGACTGGGCCCCAGGTTTAGAATCTTAGGTCAAGATGGCCACCACTACATGTTAAGGCTCAGCAGGAAGGAGAACAGGGAGGAGAGGGCAAAAAGGCAAAAGGAGAAGGAGACAGAAGAAAGCAGACTACAGTTTTATATACCTGCAACACAGACTGCCCACTCTAATGAAAGCAGTTGGGGTCAGTTCCCCTCAGGTGATTTCCCCAGGACCTCACCTAGGTCCTTTGAGATGTTAATGCTGCCCAGCCAACATCTGCCTTGAAAGTGCCCCTGCAGAGTAGAGTGGGGGGGATGGGCACGTAGCTGTACCAAAGAGTATTCTCTATCCAGGTGTATTTCTCCAAGCCTTCACAAGATTCTTGTCTTTACTTCATAGTTGTTTTGTATTAGCCTTTAGACTTTAATTGAGAGCCATGCTTGCTTGCTTGGAGGCAAACAGCAATTCTCTCTGGTCTAACTATTTAGAGATCCTACATGGCCAGCTAAATGTACCGGAAAGATCTAGCTAGTCCCACAATGATTGTGGCAGCATGAGAGAAAATATACCAGCTAACATAGAATACAGGGTAAGATAACTGCCTGATTCAAACTATCCTCCTATCTACAAAGTGGCCTGCAGGAGGCAACTCCAGGCAAAACGCAGAGGCTCTGGGCAACAGTGTACTGCAACACTAATGAAATCAAGTATAAAATGTAGAGAAATTTGGAGGCCAGAAGATAGTAAAGAGATTAAAGAGCAAGCCTTGCATGTGGCCAGATCCCTTCACTCCCTGGCACCACATTGTCCCCTAAGCACTGGGTTTGCCTGTAGAGCCCCCAGCTCTGTGGTGGTTGTGGTGATCCCAGTACCCCTGCATTTTCAGGCCTTCTTGGTGAACCTCCAGCTCCCTTGGCTGAGAATCACTGGGAAGGACCCTAGCCTCCTGAGCACTGCCTCAGAATTTCCCCATCCCCACCCCATCACTGCACCACCGAAAGAGTAAAAAGGGAGCGGGTCTGGGGAGATAGAACAGGGGATAAGGTGCATGCCTGGTGAAGGGATGATCCTGGGTCCATCTGTGGAAGTGCATGGTCTCCTGCGATCACAGAGTGTAGCCCTGGAAGCTTCCAGCACCACTGGAGTGGCTGGGAAAGCCCTTAGCACCGCTGGACTTGATCAGCACCTCTCTCTTTGCCCTTGCATTAACCTGTCTAGTTGGCCAAGGATCACCAGAGACGGCCCCTAGCCTCCCTAATACTTCTTAGATACCCCCACCCTCCAACCCAAAAGAAAAAGTTTAGCCTAAACATAGATATAATTCTGTTGCTATTAATGAATGTAAGAGTAGCTTTGATTTTTAAAAAAAAATTTGCAGGGGTGGGCAGTTCATACCTGGCGATGTTCAGGAGTTACTCCTCCTGACTCTGCACTCAGGGATCACTCCTCATGGTACTGCGGGGTACCATATGGGGTACTGGGATTAAATTCAGGTTGCAGATTTCTGTGTTATATCTCCAGGCTTTGTTTTAATTTTTTTTTTTATTTACGATTTCATCATCCAACAAAAATCCCATCACCAGTGCATTCCCACCACCAAAGACCCTCGTTTCCCCCCCCCCCCCATCGCCATGCCTGCTCCCTCAGCTGGCACTAATTATATTGATCATTGCAGCCCATATATAGCAATGGTATTGATAAAGTCATGACTTTTATCACCCCTGGTTTGTTATGGGTTAATCTGGTCTACTTCTGTTCTTGCATTGACCATCTGAATTTTAAGAATGTGGTTGGTTTCTACTAGTTTGATGTACCATGCTTCCGCAAAGCTTGTGCATGCCATGGGGAGAGCAGGTAGCAGCTCTGCCCTGTGTATCTGTGTCTCTGGGTCACTGCCGACAGCTCGGGAGCAGCTCATGGCAGGTCCACCGGGCCTCCCGGACAGGACATAGGTGGAGGAAAGGGACCCCAGCTCCATCTCCACAGAAGCCTGGTAACTTTAGCTGCTGAGAACCACATACCTGGGCTTGAGATCTGCTTCTCTCTGGGGTGGGGCTCTGACAAGCTGTGAAGTCTGGACGTTGAAACAGCTGCCATAATGGTCAACCCCAATTGACTTTGATTTTTAAAGTCCAAGAGAAGATTTGATTACTTTTGTGGCTTCCTATGAAGAGTATTTGTTTCATAGTGTAGTAAGAAAGTTTTATTAGTTTCCTCATCTGGATAGGAATAAGGAAGGAGATGACCCTCACATTACTATTGGTACTGAATGGGATTATGTAGTTGCATCCTTAGAGTACACTGCTTGGCATAGATACAAGAGTTCAATTAAGAGTGCTATTAATTCTTTTAGTACCATCAAAATATTAAATTTTGCCAATTTTTCTAAGTAGGTTTTTAATATACCATCATTTTAATTTTGTAAGTGAAAGCTTTTTTTATTTTGTCTTTTTTGGATCACACCCAGTAATACTCAGGGATTACTCCTGGCTTTGCACACAGGAATTACTCCTTGGTTGTGCTTGGGGACCATAAGGGATGCCGGGGATCAAATCTAGCTCACAGTTGCAGGAAACACTTATTTACCTTTGCCAGTTTATGGAATAGAGTATCACAGAGGTCACAGATGAGCAGTCAGGTTTAGGAGGTGCACAGGCTGAGGTGTCTTGAGCCTCAGAGTGGGGTGGTGAGACCCTCCTAGTCTGGAAATATATTTACCAATCCTGAGCCCTCAAAGTCTTCAGGAATTTATATAGAGGCTTCATTTTCAGTGTGGTTGATTACTAATTCAATTTTGAGTCCTTCTCTCCTCCCTGTGGTGGGAAATTCTAAGTTTCAAGCCATTTCTACTCATGGCTTGATATTTTCTCATGACCAACCCCCAACCAGGAGCATCTGGAAGCCCACCAGAGTTACCTCATTAGAACACACAAGGCTCCTATCTCCCAGGACATTCCAAGGAATTGAGGAGGAGCTCTCTGTACCAGGGGCTGGGGTCAAAGACCAAATATTGAAACAAAAGTTGCTCTGAATTGCCCTATCGCCCAGGAAATTACAGGGTTTGTAGGAGGTTTGTGCGGGACCAGGGACAGAGTGTTGGTGTGTATTTCTCATTACTTCACGGGTTTTTCCCAGTATTGCATCACAACAACTCCAAAGGCAAGATTAGCGAGGAACAGCTTTTCTCACTCTGATTTTCAGGCACTTCCCGAGGCACAATCTAAGTCTTTCTCACACTCTGTTCCCTCCTCTCTTAGGGAGATGAAGGTTTTATCTGGCTCATCCAGGATGACTGAGTCAGCTCAACGCTTCCTTTTTTCCTCCTGGGAAGGGTCCTGTGTGTAAATCTTGGGGGTGCCCTGACCTCTCAGAATCAGGATCTGTCCTGACTCAGTGGCACACAAACCTCCTTGTCTTTTTTCTCTCATGGCGGTGCCCAGGGGACCATACGGGATTCTGGGGATTGAACCCAGGTCGGCCACATGCAAGGCAAGCGCCCTACCCGCTGGACTATCGTTCCAGCCCCTCATTTGTTTGTTTGATGGTAGCGGGTGGAGAGCTAGAGGGTGCGTAGGCAGCCCAGGGACTCCTCCCTGTTATTCTTAGCCAACCGGCGTGCTGGTTCGAGGCTGTAGTGCTTTGGCCATGCAGTGCTGGGGATCCACCACATGTACCTGAACCCTGCACCATCTCTCTGGCTTCTGAATTGTTCTTTTATTATTATAATTATTTTAAATTTATTTGGGAATTGTACCCAGCTGTGCTTAGGGCTTACTTCTGGCTCTGAGCTCAGGGATCACCCTAGCAGTGCTGAGGGGGACCATGTGTGGTGCCAGGGAATGAACCTAGGATGTTTGTGTGCACAGTGGGCACCTTACCTGCTCTACCATCTCTCCAGCCCTGTGAATTGTGTTTTTAATATTTTATTATACCACCTTGAGATATACAATTACAAAGATGTTCATATTTGGGTTTCGGTCATACAGTGTTCCAGCAACCATCCCTCCACCAGTGCCCGTTTCCCACCACCAATGTCCCCAATTCCCTCCCTCCTTCCTAGTCTGCCTCTATGGTAGGTTCTTTATCTCTTTTCTCTCTTTCTATTTCTCTCTCTTTCTTTCTCTCTTCCTTCTCTTACACATTGTGGATTGCAATACATACATTTAGAGGTTATCATGTGTATCTTTTTGCTTATAGTCAATGCTCAGTTCTAGGCTGGTATTATCCTTTTCGATAATTATTAGCACACTGTTCCCGTCTCTGTCTTACCTAACCTGTGACTTCCACACATTTGTGGTAGATTCCGCCTTTGACAAGACCACTTGATCCATGTTTTGCCTGACCTTGGGTATTTGTATCATAATATATATATATATATAATATATATATGTGTGTGTATACATATATATTTGCGTCATGCAAATAAATGCAGTCATTCTATATCTGTCTGTTTACTTCTGGCTAATTTCACTCAACATGATCCTCTCTATGTCCATCCATTTATAGGCAAATTTCATAACTTCATTTTTCCTTACAGCTGCATAGTATTCCATTGTGTAGATGTACCAAAGTTTCTTTATTCAGTCATCAGTTCTCGGGAACTCAGGTTGTTTCAGATTCTGGCTATTGTGAATAGTGCAGCTTTGATTCTGACAGAGGATGTTGAGTTATTAGTAGTTGCTAGCCCTGCTTCCTCCTTGGAGACACCTTCCTTTAGTAGCTTTCCTTGTCATCTTCTTATGTATTTATTTCTCATTGACTAGCACCTTTTTGTTCACATGTTCATCAGTCCCCTCAGATACACTGCCTGATAAGTGAGACCAGGCATGTCTCACAGTGTTGGGTCCCTTCACACTTGCACTTGCAGATGGGAACTGGAGAATTTGTTGTAAAGCACAAGGTTTATTTTTTACTGGATTGGCACTTTCAGTAAAGGAATAAATGGTGACTTATCAGAATCAAATGGCATGTCTTGCTTTGTTCTTTTTTTTTTTTTTTTTTTTTAAGGAAGGGGCTTGTTACTTCTTCCTTCTACAAGACCATTCAGGATTATGACCCTGTCTTTTAGTTGCCCTTGCAAGTACAGGGGTTCTGGTTTTAGCAAATGAGACCTGAGTAGAAGTGCTGTCAGTCTTGCAGAAGGAATAAGGCTTGTAGAGAGAATGTCTTCTCCTTTACTGTCCCTTTCTGCATGCTGAAATGTAGCCAGTATGGCAAGTGCCCACCTTAAATTCTGTGAGGAAGCTTGTTGAAGGTGATGTGTGAGCAAATAACAGATACCATTGTTAGTCTTGTTAAGATATTGTAAAGAAACAGCACAAAATAGGTGTTAAAAATCCCTTGACCCTATGTTTCTTGAGTGAGAATATTCCTATTTTTGTTTAAGCCACTCTAATCTTGAGTCTTTGTGACTATAGCCAAGCAGTCTAACTTCATGTTCATCTTTCCCTGCATTTTCCATCATAAGAATTGTGCCATGAGCCTTATATGACTGATAATTTTATGATCTCATGGGGAATAATCTAAATAATGGATTCTCCTGATGTTGTTCTCTTCAGAACCCCTAGATTCTCTAATATTTTAACAGTGCATGAGATATCACTGTATCACTGTCTTCCGTATATCATCGATTTGCTCGAGCGGGCACCAGTAACATCTCAATACGTCCTGTCACATGCGAGATAGCACATGGGCTTCATTCCACTCTAGGAACATTAGAGCCTCAAACCATTCCATCAGGTCATGGGGATGAGGTCTGTAATTGTTACTGGTATTTGGCATGTCAAATACGACACGGGTAGCTTGCCAGGCTCTGCCGTGCAGGTGGGATACTCTTGTAGTCGCCTCAAAACTTGAGCAATTATTGATGAACTGCCCAGCAGCAAAGCAGCCGTGCGAGCATGAGATATAACTTATTTTAAATGTTTCCAAAGCAATTTTTATAATACATAGCTTGCTATGTTTATCTCTTAGGTGATCATGTCATTAGATTCAATTAAAAGACCTTTTACTTAACCAGAAATATGGTTCAGCAGTAGATCACATGTCTCTTATGCGTGTGACCCTTGATTTGATCCCCTGTATCAAAAGAAAAAAGAGAAAAAGCAATCTGTTGTTTTCTTTGACTAAACAGATTCAGTTACTAAAAAGACTTTTTTTTTTTTTTTTGGGTCACACCCGGCAATGCTCAGGGGTTTCTCCTGGCTTTGCACTCAGGAATTGCTCCTGGCAGTGCTCGGGGACCATATGGGATGCCAGGGATCGAACCCAGGCTGGCATGGGTCGGCGCGTGCAAGGCAAATGCCCTACCTGCTGGGCTATCACTCCGGTCCCCTAAAAAGACTTTTATAATCCCTTGCCCTACAATTCAGAGAGGTTCTATCTAATCTATGGATAGAAAATGTTCTCAGAATTAGAAATCTTCTTTACATTGCTTTCTCTTTTCTCCAGGATAGTCTGGCTGTCCTCTAACTCTTATGTGACACCCCTAATGGTGGAGAGAGAATTTGGAAAAGATTTCTCTAAAGGAAAGTGTTCTATTCTGTTTCATGTGACAGCTGCCTGTTGTGTATGTGTTAACCCACTGGGTGGTGAGGCACAAAGCAAATGTGCATGACCAGTTTACCTGGTTATGAGAAACTGGTGTCAATGTGTTAAGGCTTAAAGATAACTGAATTGGAGGCGGGACTGTGGCTCCCCCTCAGGAAGGCTCCAAGGCCCCAGGCTCAAGGGACCTCCTGTGGATCCATAACATTACTTGGGGTGGGGGTCAGGGGTTAACCATAGCAGCAGGTGCTGGGGCCTAGCTGGGTGTCCACTAGTGCCCCACCCCTGTGTCCGGCACTGACACATTTCCCAAGTGTCCCATGGAAGAAAGAGCAAGGCCAGAGGTTCCTGAAGGTTACTATTTAATGTTCCTTTGTTTCATCTCACTGCTCTCTGTAGGAATCTCTGCTGGACTCTCACGCAGCAGTTTCTCCTGCAGGCGCTCTCTCTTGGGGGGGGGGGGTGTCTGTGCGGGCTCCTCTGAGCAGGTCCTCTCACTTCCGGATGTCTTTGTTCAAGGCTTCATGCTTCTCTCCAGGACCTGTCCTGTCAGGACCCTTTTCCTTTTCCTGAAAAGACCCTGCTCAGGCTTCTTTTTCTGGACTCCTCTGCTATGTCCTTATCTATTTCCTAGTTACCTTGTTTTATCTTTTCTACAATTTCCTGTGTCTCTGAATCCCCATCTAATTCTTTGAGTTCCACCGAGTTGCCCAGCTGCTGGTGGTCCTGTAACGCTAAAGCTCTGTAGCCCTGTAGCTTTGATGCCAGACCTCGGGCTCAGGCACCAAGCCCTGTGGCTCTGGTGCTGGCCCTTGGGCCTAGGCATCAGGAGCAGCTTCTTCCTGGTGTTGGCCATCCAGACAGGCACCAGGTACCCCATGGCCTGGGTGCTGGCCAGGCACCAGAGGCCGCTGTTCTTAGTCTGGAAGCCCCCCTCTCCCCCAGGACGTTCTCCCCCTATTTACAGTCTCAGCCAGGTTCATAACCCTGGCCTCAAATGTCTTAAGAAGCTAGTACTGTGCCTTACAGATTCCACTTCAGTGCTCTAGTATCACCTAAGCCGTTCTCCCTCATGAGCTGAGTGGGATTTTCAAGGTGATTTTGAGTACCTGAAGACTGAATAGTCAGTTGTTCCTCTGTTAAAAAAAAAAATAAGCCTGTTCTAGACACTCAATTTATAAATTAATTTTTGATACACTGACTCAGACTTGAGGACTGTCTAGCAGATGTTGGATAAATTTATCTGATCCTGGTGTTAGGCTCTAACACCAGGCTAGTGTTAGAGCCTCGTTGAAACCCGGATCATTCTGAGCCTGAAGCCATCCTTGCTGTTCCGTACGGTGCATCACTAGTGGAATAATGTTCTGAGGAAGGTGTCAAATAACTGTGGCTACTCTCTCCTTATGTCCTATTCAGACTTGTTCTTTTTGTGTGTGTGTGTGTGTGTGTGTGTGTGTGTGTGTGTGTGTGTGTGTGGGAAGCATATTTGTTAGAAGGGGTATACCTGTCTGTTGCGGAAACCACTCCTGTTAGTATTCATTAAAGCCACCGCTGGGGTGTGTGTGCAGGGGCGCTGCTGGGTTCTGTATTCAGGGGGTGTTCCTGGTAGTGCTTAGGGGGACCACTATGGGACAGGATTTGAGCCAGCATTGTGGCAGCATGCTAGGCAAGCCCTTAACATGTATGCTGTCTCTCCAGACCTCAGACTTGCTCTTCTTTTAAAATTATGCATTCAGCAGTCTCTAGTTTTTTCCCTCTTTATTAAAGGTTTTTCTTGTTTGTGGTTGAGGGATGGAGGATAGTACAGTGGGTAGAGCCTTGCACAGTGGCAATGGGGGTTAGATCTCTAGTGTCCCGATACTAGACTGTCAGGAGTAGTTTCTGAGGACAGAGCCAGAAGTAAACCTTGAATAATGCAGGTGTGAATCCCTTTCCCCCCCCCTCAAAAAAAAGGCAGAGAGAAGTTTTTAATTGAATCGCCTAAGATACACAGTTACAAAGCTGTTCCATTAGGTTTCAGCCTAGTGTTCCAACACCCATCCTTTCACCAGCGTACATTCCCCACCACCAATGTCCCCAGCTCCCTTTCACACCCCCCACTCCTCCTGCCTTTGTGCAGCACTTCTTAGCTGTTTCTTCTCTGTGTCTGGTCTCTCTCTCTTTCTCTCTCTCTCCTCTTTACTTTTGGGCATTTTGGTTTCGAGACAGGTACTAAAAGGTTATCACGTATATCCCTTCCTACTTTTCACTCGATTCGCATGAGTGATCATTTCAACTATCGTTGTCATAGTGGTCCTTTCTCTACCCTAACAGCTCTCTGTCTCTTACCAGTTTTGGCAAGCTTCCAACTGGGAACCAGTCCGGCCCTTGTTTCTGCTATCCGTGGGTACTCATACTATGCTTTTTATACCCCCACAATGAGTGCAGTCATTCTCTGTCTGTCCCTCTCCCACGGACTCATTTCCCCTCAGCATGATACTCTCCTGGGCCATTCTTTATAAGCAAATTTCATGACTTCATTTTTCCTGGTGGCTGCATAGATTCCCATTGTGCGATGTTCTTGGGCACTCAGGTTATTTCCAAAATATGGCTTGGAATACTGCTGCAATAAACATAGGAGTGAAGTTGGTGTGTCTGCCCTGTGTTTTGAGACCCTTGGGGTACATGCCCAGAAGTGGTTTCTGGGTCATATGGTTGCTTCGGTTTCTAGTTTTTTGAGAAATACCACATTGTTTTCTGAAAAGACTGGACCAACAATGAATTAGAATCCCTTTCTACCTGCATTTACACCAGCACTTATTGTTCTTGATCTTTTTTTTGATGTGTGCCAACCAGACCCTCTCTTAAGGGGCGGAGAGGTTGAGGTTCTTTCTTGCATCCCATCAGTCCCAGTTCAGATTCTTTGAGCTGCATATAGTCCCCAAGCACCAGAAGTGAAGGGTGGGGGTTCACTGCTGAGCACAGAGCCATAATATCCTCTGAGCACTGCTGGGTGTGGCCCCAAAAAACAAACAAATAGCGCCCCAGACAAACTTGTCCTTACACATGTTTCAAAACATCAGTAGAATTCTCTGTAACTCAATAATAAATATTCAGTTTTCATGCATCACTATCACTATCACTATCTTCCTGTTAATCATCTATTTGCTAGAGCGGGTACCAGTAATATCTCCATATGCCCTGTCTCATGCTAGTAGAACCCAAAGGCATCCGCTTGCTTCAGGAACATAAAGAGCCTCAAACAATTATATTAGGTCACAGGAATGACCAAATATAACTTTGAGTTCTGAGATCATTAAAATGTACTCACCACTAACTTTTCTTCACATACTTATGACTCTGGCGTTCAGGCTTGGTTTCCGTCTGAGTTGTTCTTCAGCAAGATTTTTACGGAAACCATCGAGGTTTGCACACCTCTCCAAATGCATATGCAGTCTCCATTTCCATTTTCTCCCGTGGCGTAGTTTAGGTAATGTTGTCCTTCTGCCCAGTCACATCAAGATATTATATTTTTTGTATAGTAAAAGCTAGATATAAGTGGAAAATGGGGAAAATAGCTAAGGTGAGGTTCTAGTTCCTTTGCCCAGAGATCTCACATTGCCAGGGTTGGGCTTTGGGAGAGGTGTGCCAAGTATCTGATTAGAAAGTGAGCACTGGGTTTATAGGCTAAGTAAACTGTTGCTTTTAAACAGGACCCGCCTTCAAAGCAGTGATATCATATGTTATTCCAGCTGGAAGCCAGTGTTACAATCAGGCCGAGTAAGGGCAAGGCTTACCATTTGTGTTTGGAGCCTCTGTGGGTCCACCAAAAATGTTTCAAATACAGATGGTACTTGAAACCAGTGACTGAAGGCAGGCTTGGGCGGGTCTTCACTTTGTAAAAAACAAGAAGGGTATAACCATTCTGGGCTGCTTGGACAAAAGGGAACTCAAACTGGCTTGTAAACATCGAGTAAAACTTCTCTCCTGAGCCACTCCCTCCCTCTAGCTGTTTGTTCCATAATAACCACTCTTTGGATGTAGGACTTTTTTTTTTTGTTTCATTTATTTAGCATCTGGTTTCCTAAAAATGAAAGAGTTGTAGTGTTCTATAATTGTTTTTTTTTAAGTATGAATCAGTATGAGAAACCAAGTCTTGGTTTCGTTTTTGGGCTGGTTTTTTGGGCCACACGTGGCAATGCTCAGAACTTACTCCTGACTCTTCCCAGGGATGGTTGCTGGCAGGGCTGCGGGACCTTATGGGATGCTGAAGATTGAACCAGGTCTGCCATGTGCAAAGCAAGTGCCCTACCTGCTGTGCTCTTGTCCCCAAGCCTTGTTTTTTTAATACCTATTGAATGAATGTGTTGGGTGCCACTTAATGATACACCTCTTGAAGGAGCATAGACCTGGGCGTGACCTCAGTACCTCACTCAGGCTTACATATTCCAGCGTCCTAGAGGCTGGTTTGTCATAGGTGACGCCTGAGACTAGACAATAGAATTTTACATAAATTTCTGTTTCTTGGAGGCTGGAGTGACAGCACAGCAGGGAAGGCGTTTGCCTTGTATGCAGCCGACCTGGGTTTGATCCCCAGCTTTCTATATGGTCCCCGCCAGGAGTACCGCCAGGAGTAATTTCTGAGTACAGAGCCGGAATAACCCCTGACCATTGCTGGATGTGATCCAAAAAGCAAAACAAAAAAAAATCTGTTTCTTTTCTTTCGGGCTCGGATCATTGACACCCACCCTGCAGCAGTTTTTTTTCAATCTGGCCCAGGTATGCTGATCCAGAGACTCACAGACATGGGGCAGAGCGGCTACTGGCTCTCCCTGTGCCCAGCCGCTCACAAGGAGCCCGGGAGGGATGGCGGGTTCTAGCCCTGGCCTGCCACCCCAGCAGAGCCACACAACAAGCCAGATGACCCCCACTCCATCGGGCCGCCATTTTCCACATCCAGACTTCCCTCTCGTAAGAACTCCACCCAGTGACAGCCTATCACAGCCCGGATCATCGACACCCACCCTGCAACAGTTTTTTTCAATCTGGCCCAGATATGCTGATCATACCCCATGTCTGTACATGGGGCAGAGCTGCTTCTTGCTCTCTCTGTGCCCAGCCGCTCACGAGGCGCCGGGAGGGATGGCGGGTTCTAGCCCTGGCTCGCCACCCCAGCAGAGGCGCACAACAAGTCAGATGACTCCCCACTCCATAGGGCCACCATTTTCCATATCCAGACTTCCCTCTCGTCAGAACTCCACCCAGTGACAGCCTATCACAGCCCGTCTCGTGCGGCCGTGCAGTTATCTATAAGTGCTATATTTAGAGGTGACTACAAGGGTATGCCACCTGCACAGCAAGCCTGGCAAGCTGCCCGTGTTGTATTTGATATGCCAAATACTAGTAACCATTATATTAGGTCATTCCCATGACCTAATATAATGGTTTGAGGCTCTTTATGTTCCTGGAGCGAGCAGATGCCCTTGGACTCTACTAGCATGAGACAGGACATATGGAGATGCTACTGGTGCCCGCTTGAGCAAATAGATGATGAACGGGAGAATAGTGATAGTGATAGTTCTTTTCTTTATGTTTTCATTTCTGAAAGAGCAAGATAGGTTGACTTATTTATTGAGAAATTTTTGGATGGTGTTTTTAAGAAAAAAAAATTTTTTTTTTTTATACCCAGTGGTGCTCAGGAGTTCCTTCTGTATCTGTACTCAAGAATTACCCCTGGTGGTGTTTGGGGACCATAGGGGATGTTGGGGATTGAACCTGGGTCGACCACGCACAAGGCAAATTCCCTCACTGGACTATCACTCGGCCTTGGATGGTGGGTTTTGGTTAAGACTGCTAACCCTTAAGGAGAGAAGCATGTCTTCAGAATCATTCTGGTGAGGACCACCAAGGTTTTGGCTAAGCCTGGCTTAGCCGAGCACCTCAGCTAAGCATCTGTGCCTGGCTAATCCGAGCACGTGAACTAGGCGTCTGTGCTTTGACGTCTTCTGTTCCTCCTGTTCTGGCAAGGGGCGCAGTGAGGTGGTGTTGAACAGAGGCTCATCACTCGCCCCCCCATTCTCTTCTCTAGAATGTGTTCTCATTCCAAGTGATAAATGTCAAGTAACCTCAGAGTCCCAGGGAGACATTCTTTCAGCAGAGGGCCGTATGTGGCATTGCCTCAGTGTTTCCCATTAGGCCAATGCTAGTTTATGGCTTGAAGATTGTGTGGGATCCTTTTACAAATATTATGGAAATACTTCTTTAGAGTAATTTATGTCATTTCATATTTGTGCAGAAAGAAGCCTCCACTGTGGGGCCCTCACATATGTTTTGTTAACAGGGTTTTACCATATGTTTTTTTCAGCAGGAGTCTCCCCAAACAGGGTATACAGGGACCCCCGTTACTATTTATTTTAATCTCCTGATTTGAGTTCTTAAAAAAGTAACAAATGAGCAAAGCAGAATTACCAAAGGGCCCATTTCAGGGGAAAATATGTGTTAAAAATGGACAGATACCACTCTGCCACATGGAACTGTTTCTCCTATTATCCACTCATGTGACTGTGGAAAATCTTTATTGTGGCTTGACAAGAGATTCTTTTCTATCCCCAGACATGTAGAGTTGTTATAGACTTTTTATTTTTTAAACAAGTTGCTGTCTTGTTTAGTGTTGCTGTTTTGTTTGATATATTTGTGTTTAAAGTTGGTTTTCTTGGCAACATTTTGGGTTCATAATTTTAAAACAACAACAAAATAACAGGAAATGAAATGGGACCATATGAGTTTGACATTCCGATTGTTCACTCCAATCAAAAAATAAAACTTCTTAAATCTTGTTGAATATATGACACCCAATACTTAAAAAATCTATATCCCCTACCTTTAATTTTTGTAGAAAGCATTATTAAATACAAAGATATTATGAAACATATATTTCAGTAAATCAAGGTGTTCTGAGGCTAGCAGAAAGATTTTAGCACAAAACCTTAATTTGGGGGCTGGAGCAATAGCACAGCAGTAGTGAGTTTGCCTTGCATGCAGCCGACCCAGGTTCCGTCCCTGGTATCCCATATGGACCTCCAAGCATGGCTAGGAGTATAGTAATTCCTCAGTGCAGAGCCGGAAGTTACCCCTGAGCATTGCTGGGTGTGACCCAAAAAGGAAAAAAAAAGTTAAAAAAAAGAAAGAGGGACCAGAGCTATAGCACAGCAGGCAGGGCGTTTACCTTATATGAAATAGACCCAGGTTCCATCCCTGGCATCCAATATGTTCCCCAAGCACTGCCAGGAGTAATTTCTGAGTGAGTGCAGAGCTGGGAGTAACACCTGAGCATTGCTGGGTATGACCCAAAAAAGCAAAAAAAAAAAAAGGAAGGAAGGACGGGAGGGAGGGGAGGGAGGGAAGGAGAGACAAAGCAAAACGAGTTCGAGCCCTGATAGGCAGCTCCCAGAAGTGGGAATTACTGGGAATTCGTCAGATGGAGCCAGGGGGGTCGGCCCTTCCCCTCTCCATTTTGTCTAAGCCCGTTAGCCCCGCCCAGGAGCTGCCCTGGGGTGACCAGCCATAGCATGCACAGCCTCACACGCAGCTGGGGGAACTGGAACTTGGCTCTCCCCTAGCTCAGCTGACCATGAGGCCCCCAGGAGGACAGATGGGTTTTGGGAGTGGGCCCATCACCTCTGGGGGTCCCGGAAGCAGCCAGATGAGACTCGCCCATCACATTAGCCGCCATTTTCACTGTCCAGACGCTGACCATGAGGCCCCATAAGTCACACGGCCGCAGCGGCTGCGCAGTCCATCAAACTAGTGGAAACAGTTATGTCCTTTAATGTACTGCATTCTACTATGTGTAGGAAAGTTAGGCGGGAGGGAGAGATAGAGGAGGAGAGAAAAGATATACAGAGCCCTCCAGGTAGTTGGGGTGCAGGAGGGGGAGGGAGGTGGGGACATTGGTGATGGGAGGATGGGTTCAGGTGGAGGGATGGTGTTGGAACACTGTAGAACCAAAATCTTGCAACTGTATGTCTAAAAGTGGTGTAATAAAATTTTCAAAAATAAAAATAAAAAAGCTTAAAAAAGAAAGAAAGAAACCTTAATTTACTTTAGAGTAGTTTTCATTGAATGGATTTATTCTTTTACTCCCATGAAGATCTTTTTTTTCCATGAAGATTTTCAAAGGGGCCCAAGCGATGGAACAGCAGGTAGGGTATTGCTTTGGATACGGCTGACCCAAATTTGTCAGTGGCCTCCCATGTGATCCCCTGAACACCTCCAGCAGTAATTTCTGAATGCAGAGCTCAGGTTACCCCTGAGCATCTCCGGTGTGACCCTAAAAGCCAAAATATATATATATATTTTTTTTAAAGTTGTAGTCTAAATGGGAACAAAAGCAATAATCCTGCGTATATACCTTCTTTAGAGGCAGTTTGTCTCTTTCGATATGATAAATACACCGACCAACTCAGTCATGACTCTGCTCTCTATAGACCAGAATAATTCCACGGCTCTGACCTTACTTCAGAGCTCCTGAATTCATATGCAGAATGGGAAAAGTGCTGGTGCTGTATATTCCTGCTTAACACGGTGAAAGAGTAGAATAGAGAAGTGGGAAGTATAGATAGCAGTACACTGACTTTCCCTTTCTATTCGTGGTGCACGGGGGCTACTTGTGGCTTATGGCTGTGGGTTTGTTCCCAGCACTCTTCAGGGAGCCATACTGTTCCAGGCATCAATCCTAGGTCTCCTGCGCGACATGTCACAGTAGCCCTCTGAACTGTATCCTTGGCCACATAATTCATCTTTTAAGCAAATTTTATTTACAATAAACTATAATGATAAGTTTATGTATAATGCTAAACATTTGAAAGCATGGGTCTCACACACCTCTGTAAGCTCATAAGCCTCACCATACCTGCCTCTGGACTTCTAAACCTGTCACCTGATCAAAATGACACCTTCTTTTTTTTTTTCCTTTTAAAATTTTTATTATACCACAGGAAACAACAATTACAAGGTGATCATAATTGTTCTGGAAACAGTATCCAGCACCCATCCCTCCACCAGGCCCATTTCCACCACCAATGTACCCCCCCCCCCTCCTGCCCACCCCCCCGCGCCAAAGCAGGTACCCCAGTTCCCTCTCTCCTCCTCTCTCTCTCTCTGTCTCTGCACTCTCTGCCTCTATTTTACACATGGCAGCCCTCAGGTATTAGAGTTTATCATTTAAGTCTCTTTGTTATATTCAATGGAGTCTTATCTGCCATTACCATTTCCCACTAAACACTGATCTTTATCATAATCAGTCTTCTTCCCTCCCGACCACCGCATAGCAAAATGACACCCTCTGTCTGCTTCTATTTGGGCCAGAGTTTAAAGCAAAGATATTTTGCTTTTCTAGGAAGGCTCATGAAATGACCTCCAAATGGAGATTACTTTTCACATAGCCAAAATACAAAATCTGTCTCTCTAGCATGAGTATGTTTATTGAGCTCCTGCTAAGTTCTGTCCTGACTCTGTCTGACCACAAAGTCCATGTTAGCAACAATTGTTCTATAGCTTCAACAGTTATATTTGAAAATACAAATTAAATAAACGTCACTGTCAAGTTACACACCTGCTACAGGAAATGCCAGTCTACTTTTATAAGCCAAACATCTATACATCAGTTCACCAGAAGATAGAAAGTCAGGCTCTTGAGTTTTGATTTTTTCGGAAATGACTTTTTTGATTTTGCTTTTATGAATAAATAGCATACACTGGAATTTAGTCAAGAATCAAGCCCCTCCGGTGTATCTAATTCACTGTATTGGCCGCTTTTCAGTCATCCATTTTGAACGGCCAGTAATACATGTAAGAATTTCAGGACTTTTTTCACTCCGGAGAAGACTGTGCTCTCTCTTGAATACGCCTTTCTCTATCTCTCCCCCCCACATCTCTCTAAGCAAGTTTCATTCAATAAAAACTATCAAAGAATAAAGGAAAGAAAGAAACAAATAGTGGAAGGCAGGAAACAGAAGAGTGAAGTAAAGAAAGAGAGAAAGAGAAAGAAAGAACTGGGAGTTTGGGCTCCCCTTTGCAGGCTCCAAAGGCTACATATTCTTGTGCAGTGAGCCTTGCTCCAAAGAACAGTTTTTGATCTTGCAAATACTTTCCATCATTGTTTGCATTTACTTCAGAAGTTGCAGCCATGTTTCTGTGTACCAGCCACAGATCTTCATTTTAGGGAAGTGCTTTAGCGGTCATGGTTGTAAGAGTCCCTCCCTGGAAAATCTGCTTTCTAGCTAACTTGTGCATATATATTTAGGGCTTAGATTTATTCTAAATGTTCTGTACATAGGGCGCGGGCGCGCCCCCCCCCCCCCCCCGCAGCCCCCCCCAAATGTTTACAGATTATGCTCTTTGCTCTAGGGGCAAATATTATTAAGGCAGTGAAGTTTTTTTTTTCTCTTTTTGGGTCATGCCCGGTGATGCTCAGAGATTATTCCTGGCTCTGTACTCAGGAATGGCAGTGCTCAGGGGACCATATGGAATGCTGGAAATCAAACTGAGGTCAGCCACATGCTATGCAAATTCCCTACCCACTGTGCTATCGCACTGGCCCCTGAGATTTTTTTTTTAACTTAAAATTTGAAGTTGGTGGGGCTGAGGAGAAAATTCAAAGGGGGCTTGGTGGGTATGCCGTGGTGTGGAAGGCCTTGCTTCAATCCCTTGCACTGCATGGCTCTCAGACACTTCCAGGTGTGCCATTGGTGCCCCCTGAGTACTTCTGGATTTGAGCAGCACCCACTGTCAGCAAAGCACCAACCCAGCAGGCCCCATACCACTGACCCAGTATTCTTGGGAATGGCCTCAGGGCCATTGACCACCAGAGGAGAGGTCCCTATAAAAATAATCATACCAGAGTTTCCCATATGCAATACTCTTTTTTCAAGCTGTACTAAATGTTGTCATCATTCCATAGCGGAAATTACCATCAGAATTCTCAAAAAACCTCACTTCCGTTGACCGGCCCAGAATGCAGGGGTAAATATTAAGATCTCACATCTCAAGGGGCAGAGGAACAAAAACTAGTGACCGTCTCTAGTTTAATTGGGTTGAGTGATTTTATAATATGTGTAATTGTGTAGAAAATCTCTAATTCAGAAGCATTAGTTTGTGGTACATTGGTTAAGAGTCTTTCATAACCTTGAATGAAATGGTTCAAATAAAGCATGTACAATGCCAGAGGGCACTGACATTTATATAGAGATAAATACCAGCTGCCATCAGAGTATCTTGATTCTTTTCTCATAAGAGAAGTGGGCTTATTTGTAGTAGATCATTAAAGCCTCATAAGGAGGACATAATTTTACCTGAACAAACCACATGAGATTCCATATGAATTTGATACTGAAATGATGTTTTGAAGAACAGCAAAAAAAGGAGTTTCCCAGTTTGGAAAGGGTTGGAAGACATTCAAAAGTAGCAAAGCGCCCATATTCTGAGAGTGACTCTTTTTAGCTTAGGGGGTGCTGTAGTAAGATGCACATTTATGGAGACTGAACTGAGGCTTGGGGAGAGAAGAATATATTCAAGAGATAGTACAGAAACGGAATATACAGTTTTAGTGACTCAGAGTTCAAATAAAATTGAACATCCACAACTTATGCAGCCTTCCTATTTATTCCTGATTCCTTTAACATGAAATGTCTGTGAAAAAATCAATAATACGCGTAAATAGAATTCTTTTTAAAAATAAAGTATTGGGCTGGAGTGATAGTCCAGTGGGTTGGGTGCTTGCCTTGTATGCAGCTGACCTGGATTCAATCCTTGGCATCCCAGATGGTCCCCCAGCACCGCCAGGAGTAATTCCTGAGTGCAGAGCCAGGAGAGCCCCCAAGTATATATATATATATATATATATATATATATATATATATACATATATATGTGTGTGTATTATATATATGTATATATCGGAGGAGAAGACTGGTCAAGCTGTACATATATAAAACTAAAGTGATGTGTAGGTATATACAGGTATCTATATTTTAGATTTATTTCGTACATAAATATGTTTTAGTAAGTCAACAGGTCCGAGCATTGTCCAGCATTGCCACATGTTGCTCCGGCCTTTGGGGTTATTTGGCCTGTTTGCTCCATTGTTATTGTCCCAGAGCGCTCCTGTTCCAGCGCCATCTGGCTTCCACATCTGGTGACCACATCGTGCTCTTTGGGAGGAAAAAAACAAATTTTCTTTGAGGTATGACATAAATACTATTTTTTTTTTTTAAGAATTTGCTACTCTAGCATTTTGCAAGTCTGCAAAAATTAGGCCCTGGAATTAAGTGCATAAAGTCAAAGTTATGTTACTTTTTCAAGATAACTGACTAAATTAGGCACCATACAAATTAGGACCTTAAACTTGTTGACACCTATTCCTTTCTGCCAGCATGTTACTTGCGATGATATCCCTTTGATGTCTTGATATACTTCTGAAATTATGACTAAATGTGTAACAAGGACTAGTACTGACTTCTTGGCACACCATTCAGAATCAGTACTATAAGGGGAAATATACTATTTGGAATAGCTCATCTACTTCCCCCTTTTATTTGAGCCCTGTCGTTTACAAAGTTGTTTATGCTGCATTTGTTACAGGCATTCAATTTGCCAACACCAATCCCACACCAGTGTCACCTTCCCTCCACCATTGTGCCCATCCCCCCAACTCTGCACACTTTTGCAGGCACAAAATAATTTATTTTGTATTGCTTCGTGCAACTAAACAGCTAATGCAATTATCAAAAATCCTGCAGTAAGAGAAAATTTGTGAAAATTGTTATATCTCACTATGGGGACATTAAGCCCTTTTCTGAGGGTTTAGTAAGCTGTTGTTGCTAGTTGAGCCTTCTGTGTTAATGTTTTTGTTTACTGAGCTTAGTTGGCCTCTAAATCACTTTCCCATCTAATTTGGCGTGCTCCTCTGGGCCCTCAGTATTGTAGAGGCTGAAGGTGTTGCACAGCTGCGGCTCTTCTACTTTTAATGAATCGTTGACATTCTAAATCTTTCCCCAGAAACTGTCATTGGTTTTCTCAGTAAGTTATTAAACCAAATAAAAACTTCAAATAGAAAACTAAGTTCAGGATATTATTAGCAAATGTTTATCACTTAATATTTAAAAAATTATAAAACAGTTTTCCATGGTCCCTGGAAAAACATGACAAGCTTTTTGGAAACCATGCATATTGGCATGCTTGGCCATTTTTGAAAATGTCAAAGCTTGCAGAAGAATGTTTTAACCCCTACCAATGCACTACTGTGTTGCTGATACAATTGGCATTCTGAGTCTGGACACCAAGATTCTTTTCGTAAGGATGAAGTCATTATTGCTTTTCTTTTGTTCAGAACTTTTGTTTAGAGTATGTTTAGAACTTATAGTATTTTTCTATGTCCAAGAAACAAAGAGAGGAGAAAAAAGGGCATGCTTTAGATAAGGTGGTTGTAGAGAAACAGATTTTCAGTGTGTTAACTGATA
The DNA here is from genome assembly GCA_021461705.1 of Cryptotis parvus. Lineage (NCBI taxonomy): Eukaryota > Metazoa > Chordata > Mammalia > Eulipotyphla > Soricidae > Cryptotis > Cryptotis parvus. The sequence goes on from JAJIBD010002724.1 coordinate 32,652, forward strand.
TTGTGAAAAGCTGTTTTAGAAATAAGCCTAATGGGAAAACAGCATGTCCAGGAAACTCAAGGATACTGAAATTTGATTCTTTCAAAATAATATCAGATACCAGAAACAAAGGGCACATAATGAATGAGAATAGGTGCTATGAGGTACTAAGTATGTGGGGTTTTTTGGTTGTTGTTGTTGTTTTCCTTCTCTTCTTGCCTTTTGTAGTCCTTGGCCATGGCATTGATGGTGCTCAGGGACAGAATGTGCAGCCACCCACAGTAGAGGGACTGGATTTCCTTGTTATTCGAATCTTAAGATTAGGGCAAAACAATGTCTTACAATATTAACCTTCTTCTCTTTTCCTTTAATTTCCGTTCACTCAATGCAATTTGGACCCTAACTCGGATTATCTTTTCTAGTACAATGGTCTGGACGTGAAGTCATGTGAGTAACAAATGCATGCTGTCAGTGTGGTCATATTCACACATTGGACCCAAAGTCTGGACAATATCCACTTGATGAGCATTCATATCAAAGTCCCCATTATCAAGAAGTTAAAGATGGAGAAGCATAAACATTTCAAACTGTGGTAATAGTGTTATGGATTGTTAATAGCAAGGTCTTCTCAGTCGATAAAATCTGTAGTGGCAAAGGGAGAGGAAGGGCACTAAAAAAATTTGGATTGAATTGTTTTAGTCAAATTGTACAATTTTTGTTATTGTTGTGTTGGGTAGCTAAGGACTTAGTCCTGACTCTGGGCTCAAGGATCACTCCTGGTGATCCTGGTGGTCCTCTAGGACTTTATGTGGTGCTGGGGATCAAACCCAGGTCAGCCGCATTCAAGGCAAGAGCCCTACCCACTGTATTTCCTCTCCAGCCTCTAATCTAGTGTAATAACTTTTGTTATGAGTCAAGGTCCTGTGAAATTAGAACTTGGGATGGGGCGGCCATCCTCTATTCTGGACTCCCCTACATCCCAGCTCAGGGTAAGAAATTTCTCTTTCTTTATCGGACTTTGTCTCCTTTCTCTTACCTACATCATATTTCCTAAATAGAATCATTTGCTTCACTAAAGTTTTTTTTAGAAATGAATGCAAGGTATGCTTATAGCAAACACTTAATAATAGTATTCATTCTTACCTTATTTTAATAAAGGATACAGGATTGTTAAAAGTAAAAAAAGAAAAGAATGCCAGGGATTTATATTGAGGCTAAAAGAATTAATCTCAGTAAGCCAATGGAGACTCTGGGGAATGGGAGTTAGAGATCTGATTTCAGTCTGGGGAATGGGAGCTAAGGGATTTATTTTTCAGTCTTTGAGTTCTTTTGCATCTTAGTTCAGCATCAGTCAAATGGAGGACACTGTCTTCTCCCTTTGCCTTTTGGAAATCCTGTAGTGATCAGTTTGCCTTTTCAAATCTCAGGGAAGTTGCTTGAATTTTCTAACCCCACCCCCACACACACACACATACCCACGCTCTTGGATAATTGGCTGACTTTGAGTTTGAGTAGAGGAGGGTGTTAGAAATAATAGCTGTGTTGCACTAGGTGTCGACCATGTCGTTGGTGATCTGTTGGAAAACACTTTTGTTCCTCAGCAGTATCAGGGAGCAGGAACGAATCCCCTTCTGCCCCAAGGGGACTGGCGGTCAGTGGACAGATGAGGGACTCACGAATCCAGCAAAGTTTCCAAAAGGCTTCTCTGAACCAGAAAGCAGTTCAAGATATAATTTGTCATATTAATATATAGCCAACCAATTCCAGAAAAATCTCTATACCTCCACTAAGGTCCACAATCTGTCAGAATACTTCACTTTGCTTTACCTTTAGAATCAGAGACATGTTTGTTTGCCTGGACGCTTACTGGCATTTCCCTTTGAACTACCAAAACTGATTATATTATGGTTGATCTAGCGTCGCCAGGTGTCTCTTGGAATGAACACGTGTGTCCCCCATAGAACCCATTTGGCAGAAAGAGTATTTGCATTGGATTTATGATATCTTTGGCATATAAAATTATGAAATCAATCCAATTCTGCCTACTTCCCTATGCTCCTGAGATTCCTAAGGGCAGGAAGCAGTTCTTAACATATGCTAAATTAGCAAGAGCCTAGAACTCTAGGGAATGTCCCCCAACAGTGATCAAAATAGGATTTGGTCACTGCAGTGCTTTCTACTGCTGTTCTGCTACTCTGCTGCTGTTACTAGTATTGTTGTTACCTCTTTTGGGGAAGTGTTTTATCAGTACTAGTTCTTTTATATGCCTAAAACAAGCATCACAAAATAGCTAGCATTCATTTCTGCCACTTCCTGCACAGAATTTTAGTTTGTTTCTGAACCACACCTAGTGGTGCTCAGGGCTTACTCCTGACTTTGCACTCAGGGATCACTCCTGGTGGACTCAGGGGATCATATGGTATTCTGGAGATCAAACCCTGATTGGCCGTATGCAAAGACACTGCCCTACCCACTGTATTATAAATTCAGGCCCGTGCACAGAATATTTTGGTTTTTTTGGAGCCACACCTGATGTTAATTGAGTGTCAATCTTGGAAATGCTCAGGGGACCATGTGCTGCTAGGGATTGGCCCTGGGCTCCTACATGCAAAGCATGTGCTCTAGCAGCTTTGAGCCGTTTACCCAGCCCATGGAAAATCTTGTTTGCTTTATTGAAAGGAGGGAAAAGTTAGCATTTCAAATATGATTATTAGAGTTTCAAATATTTTATTTCAGGTAGGTATATTTATTTTCTTAGGAGTATTTCTTTTCCCCACATCCTTCCTCGACCATAGAATCAATCCAAATTAATCTTGTTTTAAGTCAGTCTTTGCACTTGACTCCTAAATTATCAAAGAGTTATCATTGGTAAGATGTTAATAACTCCTTATTCTAATGTTTATTATTAGAATTATTAGAATATTATAGAATTATTAGAATATTTATTCTACTATTATTCTAGAATTATTATTTATTTATTGTTGTGTTTAATGCTATACAATTGTTCATATTATACACTCAATGGTTGACCTTGGTCGCAAGGTCAATTTAAAGTCAACCTGCAGCAAACACTTAATGGGCTTTAAATAAACCTGACCACTTGTATTTATGGTGAATTGTTAGCCAATGTTAGTACATAGACATAAGGAAAATACTTAGTAACTGATTTAAAAATTAATTACTGAGTACCTACTCTATAACAAATAGGCTAGTAGTTGCGTCTCACATGATGGGGATAGTGGAGTGTATATTACTTCCCTCATAGAACTTGCATACTCACTAAGAAAACAGAGTGGGGACAGGAAAATAGCTCAATGGACTTTATGTGCTAGAGGCCCAGATACGATCTAGCTTTTACATGGTCCCCAAGGTACACTGGAACAATCCAAAAACACAGAATTGGAGCAGCTCCTGAGTTCTGCAACAACACATAGATAACAGACAAGAATATAACACATGTTGGGTTGTCTGTAACATCTGTTCCATTGACTGGAGCCCTTGATGTTGTGGCTCTTAAGCCTTCTGGTTGTCACAGTTGGTGATAAGTGTTACTATAAAAGATAAATGCAAGTGGGGATGGTGAGCAGTGACAGTGGGGAGCTGCTGTATCCAGTGTGGTCAGGGTCACTTGAGTGAATATGTGAGTGAGGAGAAGGATGGGGCCAACAGGCCGCTGGTGAAGGTGCAGAGGCAGTTGGAAGTGAGCACACCCCACAGCATGCTGGACGCCACTGCTAGGGTGGGGGTCTATGTCAGAGAGGCGAGGAAGGTGGGGGCAGATGGTGAGACCCGTGTTCTGGAAGTGGCAGTGGAGTAACAACCTTATTATTCTCACCTGGTGTTTTGATCTTATGTCTATGTGGTCAAATAATGTTGAGCATTGAAAAAATAGTACCATCATTAATCAGATGCATTGGAAAAATTTAAGAGTCTTTTCCAGAAGAATTTCACTGGTATTATTAACACTGTATTATTTGCTTATACTTTTAATTCTTGAATTTTCTTACTGCTTGAGCTAGTATGAATTGCTTGTGTATGAATTCAAGAGTAGTGGCAGAAGTGCTTTTTTAATTTTTTTAATTTTTTAAAAAAATTTTATTATACCACCGTGAGACATACAATTACAAAGGTGTTCATAATTGGTTCTTGGTAATACAGTATTCCAGCACCCCTCCCTCCACCAGTGCCCCATTTCACCACCAATGTACCCCAACCCCTCCCACCCACCCCCCAGGCTGCTTCAACAGCAGGTAGCCCTGTTTCCTCTCTTTCTCTCTCTTTCTCTCTCTCTCTCTGTCTCTGCATCTCTCTCCCTCTTCTTTTACACATTGTGGCTAGCCCTGCAGATATTTAGAGTTTATCACTTAAGTCTCTGTGTATATTCAATGTGAGTTTTAATCTGCCATTACCATTTCCCACATTTAGTAAAACACTGGTATCTATTTATTTCCTATTAATGAATGCAGTCATTCTATGGCAGAAGTGCTTTGTAACATGGTGGGTGTAACAGGAAGAGGAAAGAGGTAGACGTTGAACATGGCGGTCATTCCAGTTTACTTTCAGCCTCCTTTTTGTGTCAAAGTCAGTTCCCACAAGAGAAACAAATTAAGTTAGCAACTTTTTTTTTCTTATTACAATGGTTTTGGAGTTTTTGTGCTGGCTGTACTTCTCCAAGAGAACTTTCCCCAATAAACTTGTAGCAATAAAACATAAAAGGATAAAGGGACAGGGGTCTTGAACGCTGCCTCTATCCGTCATCTCTTTATTGCTGTTTCTACAAGAGTCCGTGATACCTCCAGTCTTCTATGCAGTCTTGTTGTCTTTAGACATTAAGATTGGTTAAAAGGTGCTTTTACACCAAATCTGCTAAATAATTTAGTAAAATTATCTTTGCTCAGAAGTATTTATGTGTACCATGTGTGTTTGTGAGCACTTCATTTATCAATATTATACAAGTGTTTCATTATTACCAACTGGAAGGACCCATACAGATGTATACAGGCTGAATGTTTTTCTTGGCCTACGGGATAGCTGCATCTAATTCTGTACAGAATTAAAAAGAAATCAACTGTATTTGCAAATAACATAAAAAAAAAGTAGACTGTGCTCATTGGAAAAAAAAGTGATGTAATCACTGCAAATAAGTTAAGGTTCATTTGTAAAGCAGAATTTCAATGATTCAGTTAGTTTTCTTTTTAAAAACTGCCATCAATTCAAGAGGACAAATGATCCAATGTGGCAATTGTATATAAAAAGAGAAAAAAATCTTAATACTTCACGTCTAATATTAACAGTTCTCCTTGTACCTTAACAAATTACAGTCATTTGTCTTTCACTCCTTATCTCTACCCTCTCCCCTGCTATACATGCACACACACATCCCATCTTCTCCAGAATATTTGTACTTTGCCATCCTCTTCATATGCAAATAAGTCTTTCCTTTCTTTCTCTCTCTCTTTCTTTCTTTCTTTCTCTCTCTTTCTCTCTTTTCTTCTCTCTCTTCCTTTCTTTCTTCTGTTGCTTTCTTTTGATTTGCATAGTCTTTGCTGTTATGCATGGTTGCTGGTTTGGTAAATGAGACCACGACTTACTTGCTGACAAGGTAATTGTTTTCATGTGGCTATGTCAGCCTGGGCGCTGCATACACCAACCTAAACATTCTTCCCACATTTTGCATTGCTTTCGTTTTTGTAAGTCCTGGTCCTTTTAGACCTATAATGTGTAGCTTACTTTACCAAGTTAGGGGAAAGAAAGGAGCATTTAGTTTCAAGGGGAGAATTATTTCCCAATAGTGAATCCTGTTATTTCCAAGGAGAAAAAGGAATGCCATGCATGAGTAATTTAAAATTAAGTTGGGTAGGGGGACTCAGGAATGATAGAACATGGATGACCTCACTTCAATTCCTGGCATCCCAGATGGTACCCCGAGCTCCACCAAGAGTGATCCCTGAGTTCAGAACCAGGAGTAAACCCTGAGCACTGCTGGATGTGATCCAAAATAATTTTCTTTTTCAATTTAGAAAGATGAACATTGGGGCCGGAGTGATAGCACACCAGGTAGGGCATTTGCCTTGCATGCGGCCCACCTGGGTCCAGTCCCCACCTCCGGGAGTAATTCCTGAGTGAGGAGCTAGGAGTAAGCCCTGAACGTCGCCGGGTGTGACCCAAAAAAGCAAAAAAAAAAAAAAAAAAAAAAAGTTAAAAATTACGTCAGAGGAAATTTATCTCAAGAGTATGCCATCCACTCAGCATTATGGGCAACCCAAGAAGGGTGGAAAAGTGAAGATGACTGTTAAACATAGGAGTAGAAAATAGCCCTGTTAAGTCTGATTCAAACTCTTTGGCACTTAAGACCTTTCAGTTGAACATGTCGACACTGGTGTTGCGATTTGTTAAATTTAAACCACATTTAAGTGTGAACCACTGGTCGCATATTCTGGTGCAGTTTTGGTCCTGGAGCTCCTTTACAGTTTTTAAGGTTATCGTGGACCCCAATGAGTTTTTGTTTATGGGGGTTTATCTCTAAGGATATTAACCACCGTTTAAAAAAAATTAGTTTATTTAAGTTAATAAAAATTCAAACAGAAAATTTTCTGTTTAAAGATAACCATGATAGAGCCTATGTATATTCTTATCAGTAATCCATTTTAACGGGGAATAACACACATTTAGAGGAGTGGGATTGTGTCATATTTTGCAAGTCTCTTCAAACTGGTTTAATGGAAGACAGCTGGAGTCTTCTATCTGCTTCTGCATTCAGTCTGCTGTCATATCACACGCTACATAGCTTCTGGAAAACGCCACTGTATGGTCCTGAGAGACAGAGAGTGAAAAAATAAGGGAAAATAATGTCTTGGTGTTATTATGAAAATCATTCTGACCTTGTAGTCTCCCCAGGGGCCCCGTGACCACAGCTTTAGAACTGTCTGCCTAAATAAATCTCTCACCTCACGTAGGTGTGGCAGCCGCCGCGTGCAGCCCTCTTCATGTCAGCTCTGTGCCTCCTCCTCTCTCCAACTGGACATTCTCCTGGTTGGCCAGCACCAAAAAGGTTAATCAAAAGCAAGTAAACCCACTTTCCGGAATTAAAATTGTGGTTGTATTTCTATCAGAGAAAACATCATCCACATGGCAAGGCAAGCCGGAAGTGGCAGAGCCCTGGCCTGCTGTTACATGAGTCCCATGTGCCTCCTGGAGGCCCTAGGCCATGCACCGGCTCAGGGTAAATACCCTCTTTTGATTGCATTGACTTTAGAGTTTTGGGTGGGGCCTCTCAAGCAGTGCTCAAGGGTCTGGGGGCCCACAGTGTTTCTCACAGCCAAGCTAGAGATGTGGTGTGACCAGAACCCTGCTGTGCTGGGGCCACCAGGCCGCTCTGGTGGTGCGGGGCTTCTATGGCTACCCCTTGCGGTGCTGGAGGGTCTCCAGGGCTGTACCGGCACAGCTTGGGGGATCATGTGATGCTGAGAATCAACTCCGGTTCAGACGCTAACCAGGCATGTGCCCTAACCGCTACACAATTTTCCGGTCCCTAACATTCACATTTTCTATCCATACAGCATCTCTATTTGTGGTCATTAAAGTTGGTCTTTCTCCTTAAAAAAAAACAAAAAACAAAACAAAACCCTGTAGTTGAAGTCTGATCCACAGATCAGGGCCTGAAGATGATTTGTTCATTGAAAAAAATAAAGCAATTAAAAGGAGAGAATTATAACATACACACTGGGGCTGGAGTGATAATACAACGGCAGAGTGCTTGCCTTGCATGTAGTCAACCTGGGTTCATTCCCAGCACCCTATATGCACCCCCAAGTCTTGCCAGGAATGATCCCTGAGTACAAAACCAAGAGTATGCCCTGAGGACCACCAGGTTTGACCCTGAAACAAAAATGAAAACAAATAAACCTAAACAAAACAATAACAACCTACCACATACATCAAAAAATTTTTTTTTAACTTAGAGTATTTAAAGAGCAAACAAGTTTTTCCTCCCCCTTTTTTTGGTTTCATTTTGCTTTGTTTTAGGGCCACACACGACTGTCCTCAGGTTACTCTGCACTCAGGCACTACTCCTGGTGGTGCTCCGGGGCCCATATGGGATGCTGGGGATTGAGCCCAGGTTGGCTGTGTACAAGGCAAATGCCTTAACCACTATGCTATTTCTTCAGTCCCAACAACCAGGCTTTTGATGTAGAGCCAGATCTTTTCTTCAAGTAAGAGTTTGCTGGTTGGAGTTCAAATAAATAAATAAATAAATACATACATATGTATGTAAATATATAGTTTGGGTTTTTTTCTCATAAACCACACTCATGCCTCATCTACTATTATCAATTTTATGTCTTTTAAAAAATTATGTCAAAGTCATTTGCAAAAATAGACATGCTCCTTTTCATTTCTCTGAGTGGAATTCCTTAGGACGGAAACCATGTCTTGTCCTGTTTTCCATTCTTCAAGCAAGTAAACATTCCCTGGATGCGTGCTACTGGAATACAGCCTTTAAAAAGTTTATTTTACATCAAACTACCATGAGACACTTAGCTACAGAGTTGTTCATGACTGGGTATTGATCATACAGTGTTCCAGCGTCCATTCCTTCATGGAAGACAGTCTTTTTTGTTTCATATTTTATCTTTTTTTTTTTTATTATTCCCCCCCCATTTTATTACACCATTTTAGACATACAATTGAAAGATGCTCATGTAGAGTTTTGGTTCCACAGTGTTCCAACACCCACCCCCACGACCCATCTCCCCACATCCCCACCCCCTCCCCTCCACACCTCAACTCTTGCGGGTCTGTATGCATTTCTCTCCTCTTTATCTCTCCCTCCCCCAAACTTTCCTGCACTCGTGGAATGCTGTATTAAGACTCACTGTTTCCACTATGCCCCGCCACGCTCACTGGTTTTGCTCTTAATCTGCTAGGCAGTTTCCCCCCCAGCGAATGGTGGCTGTGTGGGGTCTCATCTGGTGCTCAGCCTCCCAGAGGTATGGCCCCCTCAACCGACCCGGGCCCCATAGTCAGCTGGTTGGGGTGCTTCCAGCCGCGGCTTTCTGCTATGTGCCGGGCTGGCGGGCCGGATATGGAAGACAGTCTTGTCCTCAGACTTTCAGGTTCATGTTAGTGTTGGACATGGGTATACTGCTCTTGGTTTAGCTTTTTTTTAGAACTTCCAATTATGCTTTTTTTATTTTATCTTTAGTTCAATTTCTAGCTCAAAATCTTTGTGTTGAGAAGATCAGAACCAGAATAAACAAAAGAAGTGACAGAACTTTGGAATCCCAGACTTGTTCATCGACTTCACACTTTAGCTTTGATTCTACGGTTTTTACTAGCAGTTTTCTTCGAAAATTATAATTAATAGCACAAAACTAACATACATAAGAACACTCGTCCAATAGTCTAATGTAAAGAACACACAAGCTAGTATTCAAAGATACCTCACTCCCAATCCTTCTCAATACTTAAGTGTTCAGATAATGCACATAATGCCTTATTTTAGTTAAAATTTTTTGTTTTTCACTTTTGAATCCACACAGTGATTCAGGGTAACTTTTGCTTCACTGATTACCTGGATTTAGTGGCAAATGGCCACCTGGAAACCCAAAAGTAAAAGCTACTTGTGTCCCAAATGTACTTTTATTTTATAGAGTCTAAATGTATATTGGAGTTACTCCTTTCAAAAATTGTTCCACTTTCCTTCTTTTTGATATCAGTGTCAATCTGCCCACTCTGATTTTTTGTTTTACTGCTTTCTTTAACCTGTGTGGTTTTTATATATGTAATTTTTTCAATTGATAACATACTTTTGCGGATTGACATTTTGGGATTCATATATATATCATATATTTTTATGTATTTTTCAAGTTTTACTTTTTTTCTTTTGTAAAATGTGGTCAAATAGCTTTCATTCTTGACATAGAATTCTATTTTTCAAGTCTATTTTTTCTTGAACTATTTTAAGTATATCCCTTATTTTTTTTTGTTTTTTTAATATTTTGTTACTATTGAATCTTATATTATCTGGGTATTCTGTACTTTCTTCCAGATTCATATTTGCTTTTGCCAGGTATCTGTACTACTTGCACGAACACTTTAATTGTTATGATTTTGAACTTTCAATCTGCTGTAGTGATCAACTTTTGATTTTGTTTTCTGATTTTGTTTTATTCCTACTGACACCTTGAATGTTTCTTTTTCATCCTTTGCAGATAGAAGTAGAGTGGTGCATGCTGAGTTTTCACTCTTATCACTCTTTCTTACCTTTTACTCGTAGGAAACTAGTCTTGGAAAATCGCAGGTCTTTCATTAAAGGAACTGTTGGAACCACTCACGTTACTGGACTTTGGATTTTTAAAAATATTTTATTATACCACTGTGAGATATACAATTACAAAGATGTTCGTGTTTGGGTTTCAGTCATACGGTGTTCCAGTACCCATCCCTCCATCAGTGCCCATTTCCCACCACCAATGTCCCTGGTTCCCTCCCTCCCCTAGCCTGCCTCTATGGCAGGTTCTTATCTCTTTTCTCTCTTTCTCTTTCTCTTTCTTTTTTCTCTTTCTCTCTTCCTTATCTTACACATTGTGGATTGCAATATATACATTTAGAGGTTATCGTGTATATCTTTTTTTGCTTATATTCAATGCTCAGTTCTAGGCTGGTATTATCATTTTCGACAATTATTAGCACACTGTTCCCTTCAATGTCTTACCTAACCTGTGACTCCTGCACATTTGTGGTAGATTCCACCTTTGATAAGACCTCCTGATCCATGTTTTGCCTGACCTTGAATATTGGTTGAATCACTGTCACTGTCTTCCCGTTCATCATCGATTTGCTCGAGCGGGCCCCAGTAACATCTCCATATGTTCTGTCTCATGCTAGTAGAGCCCAAGGCATCTGCTTGCTCCAGGAACATAAAGAGCCTCAATCCATTCGGAATGAGGTCTATAATTGTTACTGGTATTTGGCATATATATCAAATACAACACGGGTAGCTTGCCAGGCTCTGCCGTGCAGGTAGCATATTCTTGTCAGCATCTCTAAGTCCAGCAATTTATTGATGAACCGCGCGGCCGCGCCGCACGCCAGGCGCTGATAGGCTGGACTGCTGGGTGGAGGTCTGATGAGAGAGAAGTCCGGATGTGGAAAATGGAGGCCCTCATGGAGTGGGGGTCGTCTGGCTTGTTGCAAGGCTCTGCTGGGGTGGCAGGCCAAGGCTAGAACCCACCACCCTCCCGGGCGCCCGTGAGTGGCTGGTCACAGGGAGAGCCAGTAGCAGCCTGCCCCATGTCTGCGAGTCTCTGGACGGCATACCTGAGCCGTTTAAGAAAGAATGCTGCAGGGTGGAACCGGAGCCGGGCGCTGATAGGCTGGTCTGCTGGGTGGAGGTCTGACGAGAGAATCCGGATGTGGAAAATGGAGGCCCTCATGGAGTGGGGGGGTCGTCTGGCTTGTTGCAAGGCTCTGCTGGGGTGGTGGGCCAGGGCTAGAACCCACCATCCCTCCCGGGCGCCTCGTGAGCGGCTGGTCACAGGGAGAGCCAGTAGCAGCTCTGCCCCATGCCTGCGAGTCTCTGGTTGAATACTATATATATATATTATATATATATATATATATATCATGCAAATATATGCAGTTATTCTATAGCTGTCTTATTCCTTCTGACTAATTTCATTAAACATGATCCTCTCCATGTCCACCCATTTATAGGCAAATTTCATAACTTTATTTTTCCTAATAGCTGCATAGTATTCCATTGTGTAGATGTACCAAAGTTTCTTTATCCAGTCATCAGTTCTCGGGCACTCTGGTTGTTTCCAGATTCTGGCTATTAAGAATAGTGCTGCTATGAAAATAAAAGTGCAGATGGTGTTTCCACTGTGATTTTTGGCTTCCTAGGGTATATTCCCAGGAGTGGCATGGTGGAGTCAAATGGAAGCTCAATTTCTAGTCTTTGGAGGAATGTCCATATTGTTTCCCCAAAATGGGCTGTACCAGGCGACATTCCCACCAACAATGGATGAGTAGACTCTGGATTTTGATGGCCTGAATAAAACCACCAGATCACGGCATAGTGGAAGCTGAAATGTGCAAAATTCTGGATATTTTTTCTGTTTTCCTTTTCACTTGTATCACTTGTATCACTTGTATCACTTGTCTTTCCTTTGATCATAGATTTGCTTGAGCAGGCACCAGTAACATCTCCATACGTCCCATCACATGCTAGTGAAGCTCAAGGGCTCTGCTCACTCCAGGAACATAAAGAGCCTCAAACCATTCCTTCAGGTCATGGGAATGAGGTCTATAATCGTTACTGCTTTTTGGCATATCAGTACGATATGGGCAGCTTGCCAGGCTCTGCCATGTGGGTGAGATACTCTTTTCGTAGCCTCTGATCTCATGCATTTATTGATGAACCATGTGGCCGCAAAGTGGCCACACAAGACGGGGAAAGATGGGCTTTACTGCTGGGTGGAGCTCTGACGAGCTGTGGAGTCCAGATGTTGAAAATGGCAGCCCTCATGGTGTGGGGGGTTCCTCTGGCTTCTTGCGATGCTCTGCTGGGATGGCGGGCCAGTGCTAGAACCTGCCTACACTCCTGGGTGTCTCGTAATCAGCTGGGCACAGGGAGAGCCTGTAGGAGCTCTGCCCCATGTATCTGAGTCTCTGGGTCAGTTATACCTGGGCTTGAAATAGATGGCTGTAGGGTGGGACTGACGAGCAGGGCTTGTGATCAGCTCTTCTGCTGGGTGGAGCTCTGACAAACTGTGGAGTCCAGATGTTGAAAATGGCAGCCTTCCCCCGCCCCAGCACCCTGAACACACCAAAGCGGCCATAGGGAGGTGTGGTGGGCTGACGCCCGCAAAGTTGAGCACAGGCCGGGCGGCGTGGATGGTGGATGCTGCTGGCTCTGCAGCTGCACTTGCGCCGGGCTCTGGCTCAAGGGAGATGTCAGCATGTGACAAAAGCCCATGGATCTTGGAAGTGAAAATCCCAGCGCTGCTGCCTGCGGAGCTGGCGGGGATGAGGCTGGGCGCCGCTCCCCTTCCCCACCTCAGGGTCCTGCTTCTGGAACCTTCCACGGCTGGGATGTTCATGCTGCCCGGCCTCGAGCTGCAACTGTCACTGCGCAGTGCTCCTGGTGTGAAGCGAGCCTCGCTTCCCCTTGGGCTCCTGGCTTCAGCCACGGTGTCAGGAGGCGTCTTGGACCTGGAGAGCAGAGTCAAGAGATCGCTCCGCACTGTATGACTGAAACCCAAATATGAACACTTTTGTAACTGTATATCTCATGGTGGTATAATAAAAAAATTTAAAAAAAAGAAAAAAGAATAAAGAAAAAATGGCGGCCCTCTTGATATGGGGGTTCCTCTGACTTGCGAGGCTCTTGCCAGGTCTAGAACCTGCATACCCTCCTGGGCTCCTCATGATCAGCTGGCCAGGGAGAGCTGGTAGCAGCTCGGCTCCATGTATCTGAGTCTCAGAGTCAGGCATAGCCCGGTTTGAAATAGACTGCTGTAGGGTGGGACTTGGGGAGACCGGTAGCAGCTCTACCCCATGTTTTTGAGTCCTGTCTGGCTGAGCTCAGGCCTTATTCCTGACTCTGAGCTCAGGGATCATTCCTGCTGGTGCCGAAGGACAATATGGAATGCTGGAGATCAAAACCAGGTCAGACTTGTACAAGACAAACCTGCTGTACTATCTCTCTGGCTCCCTCAGGGTTCTTTTTCTTTTCTAGTGCATAGCCAGCCCATTCTGACTGCCCTCTCATGGTGGAAGGGTTCAAAGACTCTAATGGCCATAGGAGTGTACTACCCTTGTGACTAGCCTATATAGTAGTCTTTAGTATTTGTACTCTATTGATAATATTCAAATTTATTGGAGCTCTATTTTTTTTTTTTTTTGCTTTTTGGGTCACACCCGGAGATGCTCAGGGGTTACTCCTGGCTCTGCACTCAAGAATTACTCCTGGCGGTGCTCGGGGACCGTATGGGATGCCGGGGATTGAACCCGGGCCCACACAGGCCGGCTGCATGCAAGGCAAACGCCCTACCCGCTGGGCTATCGCTCCGGCCACGGAGCTCTATGTTTGTAATACTCTTGTATATCCTACAGTGAGTTTTATTTTGGGGAATTGGATTTAGAGGTCGGGGTTGGCAGAAAAATGGAAGTTGTTAGTAGGAATGAAGATATATCTCTAATAAAATAAGTATTTTTTGCATGACTATCAGTTGTATTTCTGAGTTTTCCAAACAATCTCAGTGCTATGGACTGAACTGTGTCTTCACAGACCCCAATCATGTCTCTCAAAGAGAAAGAGATAAAGAGCCTGCCATAGAGGAAGGCTAGGGGATGTGGGAGGGAATTGGGGATGTTAGTGGTGGGAAATGGGCACTGGTGGAGGGATGGGTGCTGGAACACTGTATGACCAAAACCCAAATATGAACATCTTTGTAATTGTATATCTCACGGTGGAATAATAAAATATTTAAAAAGGGAAAAATAAAGTAAATATCATACCTTAAAAAAAAGTCATGTCTCTCAATGTGGTGGTATTTGGAGGTAAGCTTTTCTGGAGGTTATAAGTCTCTGAGGAGGTGGTGGGGATGGGGTTTTCAGGGTGGACCCTGTGCCCTTCTAAGACACCCAAGTAAAAGCTCTCTTCTCCGCTGTACATGAAGACTGTGAGAAAGTGGTGGATCACAAGTCTGGGTGAGAAGCTTCCCCCAGTGCAACTGTGCTGGCACCCCTGTCTGAGACTTTCATCCTTCAGAACCTGGAGAAAACACACTTACTGTTTTTAAGCATCCGATTCATAATATTTTGATATGGCATTCCAAGCTGATCATAAGCTTAGATGTTCTATCATGTGGTCAATTGAGATATACTTGGCTTCAGCCCTTCTATACAGTAAAATGCAATGTTTTCTCACCCCAAACAATTCTGTCATTATGTGTGCATCCACTTTTTATTCAGTCATTCAGTTCAGCACTGTTGCCCCTGAGTTAGCCAGATCTCTCAGATTAAAGGGGCTTGGTCCCACAAGCCCATCTGCTAGATGTCATCTGTGAGTTCCAGGCTGCACAGATGCCTGACTGTAAATGAAAGCTTTCCACCACGTGGCCCCATTCTTAAGTTTAACTGTTCATTACAAAGACTTATGGAACTCAGGGGAACACTTTATTTGCAATTTCTTTATATTTTGAAAGCTATCACTCAAAAGTAAGCAACGAGAAGAGATAATTAGGGGTTCTGGTTACCAAGGTAGTGGAGCTTGAGGGGTACAGGGCTTTCCTGTGCTCTCTGGTCTACTACTCTTCGAGCAAGCTGATGTAAACCCTATATGGAAACCCATCGAATCTTGTTTCAGGGTTTTTATAGCGCTCGATCTCCCCACCCCCACTCTTCTTGGGACTGGGGTGGGCCAGACAGTTTTTACCCTCTAATTGCTTGGTCTTTGGGGGACAAGCCCTATGGAGGCTATTTGTAGGGATTATACCCTAAGAAGTATGTTCTGTGTGTGAGCATCAAATGTGCTTGTTATGGAAAAACAAAAGATAACAGTTATTCAAGAGGTTCCTAAGGTTTTAAGAGCTCTGTGCTGGGAATAGGCGTCTCAAGATGCTTATTATGCTACGCAATCCAAGGGCTTTACTTTTGTTCTATCATCTCGCTCATTTGTCGGCTGTGTAAAGGAGCAAGGGAGCGAGAGTCAGCAAACATTTTATGCAGGGTCAGGGTGCTTTTTGCTTTCAACAGCAAAAATGCCTTAAAATAGGGAAATATGGTAGTATTAAAAGAAAAAAACAACAACATTTGGAGGTGAAATAATGCTTCCCTGTGGAGGAACACAGTAGTTGTATCAGCTCAGCTACAGAAGAACCTTGACCCCTGCATCTTACTTTAGACTGTATGGGACTTGTAGTGCTTGGGGTATTTTGGCTGGTGAGAAGCTAATTAGAAGTTGGGTCCATTTTACATACTCTTCAAAGGACTCCATGTTTCAGACAGATGTGTTTTTGGTGGGGGTGGGGGGGTGGGAGGGCACATACCTGGTGCTCTTCCATTAGCCAATTACTTTGTTACAACTGTCACAGGCTTTTTGTACAATAATTAGGAAGAATTATATCCCAACTGGCAATCCAAATATGCAGTGCTTAGCTCAATTTAAGGGAAATTTGGTGGTAATTATAGACCCCATTTTTCTGTTAAATCTTGAAAAAGGAAACTATCAAAACAGTTGAGAAGACCTCAATGAAAAGACAGGAGAAACCTTGCTCTCCAGAAAGGCTGCCTAGCAGTCTTCCAGGATCTCTCTCTCTCTCTCTCTCTCTCTCTCTCTCTCTCTCTCTCTCTCTCTCTCTCTTCTCTCTCTCTCCCTCCCTCTCTCCCTCTCTCTCTCCCTCTCCCTCTCTCTCCCTCTCTCTCTCCACACATACATACAGACACACATACACACACATGCACATGCATACACACACACACACACACACACTTAATTATAAAAATAAAGCTCCAAAGAGAAAGGATTTTTAGACAGGACCAGAGTAAATAAAGAGTAAGGGATAAAATGTAACATGATTTAAAGCACTTTAATATAAACTTGACATGTGAATTCTTGCTGACTTCTTATGATGTCTCAATGTTCTTTTTTGGTACTTTTTCTGTACATTTAAAAATATTTGTTTATATGTCTGTGAAGGGATAGCTTTGATATTTAATTTTTTAGGAGACTTATTAGATTGGGAAAAATTCTTATTTGAAATAACACCTCACTCTTAAAACAAATAAACAAACAAAACTTAGAGTTGAAAATACAGTGAGCATAAACATTTGGTAAGACTGTATGAAACTTGATTCTTTTAAAGTTAAGTAATTAGTTATGTTTTTTATAACATATATAAAATTGTTTATTGACTATAAGGCTTTCAAGTATTAAGTAAAATTCCAGTCATTCATATTTATAGAATTAGAGAAAGCCTGTAGATTATCATTATGTGTAGCTTTTAAAATCGCATTGTTTATCTATGGGTTTTATTATTAGGATTTGGCAAAGAACTTGCTTTTTCCCTCAGCAACCTCCCAACGCATTGTAAGTCATTGGAAACCAGGCATTCAGTACAAACAGTTTAGTTTCCATACTTCATAGTTGGCCAGGAAAGAACTGTGACAGCAAATGGGAAGAAAAAAAAATTCTGTAAAATATAAATATGATCATGTGCTTGTAAATACTTTCTTAACCCATTGTTTTTAAATAATCATTATATGGGCCATATTAACTTGTGTTTTTAGAAACTAGTTCTGTGTTTTATTTTAGAAGAAGGTGAAATATTCAGTCATTTTATTCTTACCATATTCCAATGTGATGTTATATTTGCAATATAGAACATCTGGATATTTGTAATTGGAGAAGGTGTCACGCTTGAAGGTGTCACGTCATTGAAATATGACATTCAGTGCGTAGTTCTTCCACTGCTCCATAACTATAAGACTATCTGATAATTGGGGGAGGGGTATTTTGGTTGTGTTGTTATAAAAAGCATTTGCTTTTTCTGTAATTTAAGATGCTTTAATAGGAGGTAAAAGAGCAAGGTAAAAGGACTTGGGGGGTATCTTATTTTTTTTGCAATAAATTAGGCTAATTGTGCCAGATCTTAATAAAGGGTAATTAATGGTCCTTTTCTATCCTGTCAGTCAAGACGTTAGTACAGGAGCATGATGCTACAATACTGCCCCCTACTGTAAGAATTTGCTTGGTCCTCTTGAAACAACACAGGGCCCAAAAATAGGGGAATGACTGGACCGAAA
The DNA here is from genome assembly GCA_021461705.1 of Cryptotis parvus. Classification (NCBI taxonomy): domain Eukaryota; kingdom Metazoa; phylum Chordata; class Mammalia; order Eulipotyphla; family Soricidae; genus Cryptotis; species Cryptotis parvus. The sequence continues at coordinate 50,445 of JAJIBD010002724.1, forward strand.
TATATTACTACACATGGCATTTTGTTTTCTTTTTGAATTTCTGTATCACACTAGGCTGTGCTCAGGGCTTACTCCTGCCCCTGTGCACTAGGGACCGTATGTAATGCTGGGAACCAAACCTGCCTCAGGCACACTCAAGTGCTTTAGTGCAGTTTATCTCTCAGAGCCTACATTTAGCATTTAAAAAAGCACAATCTGATAAGGGGTTTGCGTCTCTTTGGTGCAGAAATCTAGAATAATGGTACAATATATGTTTGTTTCTCATTTTGTTTTCTTTTAATTAATGTCCGTATTGCTCTGTTCTTTGAGTTAAGCAGAGGAAACCTTCCTCCCTTGACGTACTTTGGGATGATGGATCTCACCCGGGCTTGGGGAATATGTTTTGTTTTAATTAGTGTTGGTTTCAAAGTATTCAGCATCTTTGGGAGGAAAAAAAGCGTCAACCTATCTTTGAGACTGATGAAGAATGATTCTTGTGTCTCTCCCGGTGTGGCTTTGGTATTTTTTAATAATAGGGACAGGTCTTGTGGTAAAGTCTATCAAATCAACCGATCATTCCTTGGAGTTCATCCAGTCTCAAATCTGTCTGTAAACAACTTTGTATTCCTTCTGAGTAACACTGAAAATCCATATGAACAAGCCTTTGGCATGACTAAGACTTACACTGTCCTTTTTCTAATTGAAAAAATTTTCCTTTTTATGTGGGTATCACTTTAGCAAAATGATTCCGATGACATTTATTTTACCAAGGCATATTTTCGGACATTAAAAAACAAATCAAAAGCCACTTATCGTATGAATCATTGTTAAAGTCAGCAGTAATCCACTGTGTAAAATCTCGCTGTAAAGGCTCAGAGGCTGAGGGGCTTAAACCTGGAGCACATTAAATTAGTTCCAGTCTCTGCGAAGGGGCTCTGCCTGGCTTGTTCAGGCAGGCAAACGGAAACAGGCAGTTTATAACAAGAAGTCTGCTTTCAAAACCACGGGGTTCATTGCAGAAAGATTTATATCCCCCACTTATATAAACATTACAAATGTGGACTGCAAGGAGGAGGGAAACCTTTATCGAAGTTCTTGAAGAGCTTTTTCATTGTGGGTAAAATGGACAGCTTGTACTGTTGTTTGAAGACTCGCCAACATTTCCACAATCATCTTTTTCACTGCTTTGCTTGATTAAAATGTAGCATTGTAAAGACTAACCAGACCACCTACTTTTAATTTATTTGTATGATGAGACTATATTAGCATCAAATGTGAAGCCATAGAAAAAAAAAAAAGCTCTGCACCAAAGGGGAAAATTGTCATTTCAGGATTTAAAAAAAATTAATATAATTATAGAGTTAAATCTTGATGTCATGGGAATCAGAACATCCGTTGATATCACCTCCTGATTTAGAATGATTTTATACGTAAAGTCTGTCCTAGGTATGTCTTTAGATTTTAACAGGACACAGATAAAACCTGAAATATTGTCTTCAGGAAAATACGAAAGGCTGCAAGGAAAGATTGCTATTTGAGATTAGAAATCCTATTATTTGATATTTCACATACGATGGCTTTAGGATCATGGGCTAAGTTTCTGTTTATATTCATTTAAAAAGTGCATTAAAAATAATTTCCTTTGTCCCAAATATGACTACTTGGAGTGCACTGGGGATAAGCTTGTTTTACTTTTTTTTTAGGCCTGCTTATGAACTGCAGTCACTATTAAATGGGTTTAGTCACAATCCAGATTGTCTTGAGTATATTTTTTTTCTGTATTTCTTCAGTTTATCAGGCAAATAGCACATCTGTTTTTAGCATTCTTAGCTTGTTCCAGTGTAAGATAATTCCAAAGACCCCTTAAAAATCCATGCTTTCAGGAGCGGAGCAGTGAAAGTTTCTGAAGGGTCTGATGTGGATGCAGGACTCGCAGGAACGCAGGGGGTTAACATCTCCTGGCACTCGGTGCAGGAGGACCAGCTTGGGATATTTGCCACCAGACCTATTCGGCAGAGACTGTAATTAGAAATGAAGACAGATTTCTGGAGAAGAAGGACTTCACCAGGTGTGCAAGAGTGGAAGATGTGATTAGGCCCAACATAAAGAGATGGTAAAATTGAGGCTCGTGGGCTAACATAATAATTTAAGGGATGATGATGATGATGATGATATGAATGACAATGATTACTTTCCTAGTTCTCATTTGTAAGCTTTTATTAAACTCCATACCCATGCTAACTGCTTTACATGTATGACTATCTCTCATCTTTGTAACAACTAGGACTCTTCAATGAGGAACCCAAGACTTGGGTTCCTCTGGGTCTCACCTACCTCTGGAGGGACAGCTGGGTTCTGAATCTGGGAATCTGGCTGTAGAGACATGCCCAGCCTGCATCACAATTTCAGGAGACACTTTTCTTTTTCTTGTTTTTCCATTTGAAGTTCCACATCACATCTCTGACTTGTAATTCTGTTAATGCAAACCTCAGTTCAGTTTAGATTCATTTACTTTATTTCTGTCAGTAGCTATATCTTATGCTTCTGTATCATACTTATAACATTGGTGTTCAGGTGAGTAGTAACCTTGAGCATGCTTATAAATTCCTTTATACTGTGAACTGGAATGGAAGCAAGGGGAGATGCAATGCTGGGTAACTATGACAAGGTCTTCAGATAGTATGAAGAACTTTTTTAAAAAATTTTTTTATTTTTACAATTACAAAGATATACAATTAAAAAGTTCATATTTGGGTTTTGGTCATACAGTGCCCCAGCACCCGTCCCGCCACCAGTGCCCATCTCCCACCACCAATGTCCCCGGTTCCCTCCCCCCCCCAGCCCTCCTCCATGGCAGGTTCTTTATCTCTTTCCTTTTCTCTTTCTCTTTTCCTTTCCCTCCAGACTATGGATTACAGAATATACATTAAAGGGTTGTCATGTGTATCTTTCTGCCTCTATTTAATGCTCAGTTCTAGGTTGGCATTAGTACCCTCGACAATTGTTAGCACATTGTTCCATTTTCTATCTTACCTAGCCTCTGACTCCCACACGTTTGTGATAATTTCCACCTTTGACAAGACCTCCTGATACATGTAGTATGAAGAACTTTTTAATCAAGGATGCCTAGTTCTCTCTACAGAAGGATTAAATGCAGAATGATTCTCGCCATCAACAGTCTGTAATCTCCCCTTCCACACAATCATGTTGTCCTAAATCTGTTTGATTTTCTGTCAATAGGTGGGATTCTAATATTCTAATATAAAGTTTCAAACCTAAATTGACCTAAAGTTGAAAGCAGCAGAATACTTAACTACTTATAATCACTGCTTCCTTGGTTGAACAAAGTTTAGTTCTTTGCGAAATCCAGCCTGCATTCCTCTGTGAATAGAACAGGACTTATATATTATTAGAATAGATTTCCAACGTGAGTAGCATCATTCTTCAAAAGGTGCACATATATCACTACCAGCAATGTGCAACTTTTGACTTTAAAGAGGTTGTGATAGAGATGAAGAAGAATGAACTTCTTCCTGATGCAATGACTGTAAGAAAGGAAACTCCAGAAATAGAGGTGAACATATTGGCAGTAATGAGAGGAGAGACCAGAAGGAAAAGGAACAATTATTTATTTATTTGTTTGTTTGTTTATTTATTTATTTATTTATTGCCTTTTTGGGTCACACCTGGCAATGCTCAGGGGTTTCTCCTGGCTCTGCACTCAGGAATCACTCCTGGCGGTGCTCAGGGGACCATATGGGATGCCGGGGATCGAACCCGGGCCAGCATGGGCCGGCCGCATGCAACGCAAATGCCCTACCCGCTGGGCTATCACTCCGGCCCCAGAAAAGGAACAATTCTATGAGTATGTTTACATATGGAATGAGTGAGGTTGTCTGGAGCTTGGAAAAAGAAACAAAGGTGTAATGATTGCATTTGTGCTATTTCAAGTGAATTTCCCATAGAGACTGGACCCAGTAACATTCTGATTAACAGTCAATGAGGGTTCCTTTCTTTATACATCCACACCGACACTAGTTGTTTCAGTTTAAAAAAAAAATTTTTTTATATATATATATGCCATTCTCACTGGTATAAAATGATGCCTGATTGCTATTTTGATCTGTGTTTTCCTGCTACTAAGTGATGATGAACACTTTCATATGCTTAGTGACCTTATTAGTGGTTGAGGTAGAAGCTAGACAGATAGGGCACTGGATTGGCTGCTTGCAAGGCAAGCAGCCAGTCCTGGTTGGATCTTCAGCACCCCATATGGTTCCCTGAGCCACCTACCCACCCCCAAACTATAAATTCTAAGGGCTGGGGAGATAGTACAGGGGTTATCTTGCTTTTACCTTGGCATTTACAAGGCATTTACCTTGCTTGTGGCCATCCTCATTTCAAATCCTTGGCATCACATAGGGTCCCCCAAGTATTGCCAGAAATCACTCCCTAGCTTAATACCAGGAGTAGCCCCTGAGCACTGCCCCTAAACAACAAAACAACAACAACAAACAGAAATCTATTATAATTTTAAACACTAACGATACTACCTAAACTGTAATTTAAAACATGAAGGAGGTGATCACTATAGACTGCAGTGATGGTATCCGTGGATGTCACTGTGTGGAGCTCTGCGTGGGTGTGGGCTGGGCAGTGACGGTGCCCGTGGATGTCACTGTGTGGATCTCTGTGTGGGTGTGGGCTGGGCCGTGGTGGCATTCCGTGGATGTCACGTGTGTGGAGCTCTGTGTGGGTGTGGGCTGGGATGAAAATAATCTTAATTCTAGTCTGTTATGGCAGGAAGTCAAAAGATAATGTCCTAAAACTTATTTATAAAAGAAGTGGTATAATTATAACACATTTTAAAATGACTTAATGCTGATCCCCAGAGAAACCAAAACCAAAAGCCAACCCAAAGTGGTTTCCTGAGAAGAGAAGCTTTGGTAGGGTGAGTCAGGATGTTGCTTCCCATTATTAGAATTTCTGTACTGTTTGAATCAAGCTGTCCCACTCATGTCCACGCTTTACCTTGAATAGAACTATTTTAAGAACAATGCCACTAGAAACAAAGAGCACCCCAGGTTCTGCTTTTCAAAAAGGGGGAAAGAAAAAAGATCCCTCATGCACTCCATTGTACAGTCCACATTCTTCTTAAACAGGGCTCTAAAAAACTTAGAATGCTGGCGTGTAGCTGCTCTTGGTTTTGTTTAGTCTCGGAAGCTCCCTTTGTGGGTAAGGTGAAGGTTTCCAGAGAAGCATTTTTCATAATCTATTTGGTTAATTAGACCAGCTTTTTTTAATGACTAAATAAACCTGACCAATGACCTAAGGGCCATTTTGATTAGTTTCCAATCCCAAATTACTGAGCATCATAGATTTAAGTGATGGATGTAGTGACATGATCCCTCTAGGACTTGCTAAATTATCTTTGCCTTTTCATTAGTGTCACTGGGATGTGTTTGTACAATGTAGGGCTGTCTCTTTGTAGCAGATAATCACTGTGACCGTGAAGGCCAGGGTGCTTAGAGCTGGTTAACCACATGTGAGATCTTGTTATGTTCTCTTCAGAGGTAGGTGGTAATCGAGCTCATTACACTTTTTAATTTCGGCATTTGTCTTCATTGCCTTCACAGCTGATTTTGGCTCATTTCTCACATTGTCGTTCCTAGATACTCTTTTGGGCGCAGCTATACTGATCCTGAAAACCTTGTTTGGGTGAACTTCTTTGACCTACCACTTATTTTTAGTTGTCAGGAGGATAATCAGCCATTTCCTGGTTAGCAATCTGATAAGTTAGATGTTACTTGTGCTTCCAAGTTTTCTAGATAAGGAGATGGTTTTACATCTATATTACACATGTATGTAATGTCTGTATTATATGTATGCTGATGTTCCTGAGTGTGATATTACACATATATATGTGATATCTGTATTATATGTATGCTGGCATTCCTGAATATGATATTACACATATATGTGATGCCCGTATTATATGTATGCTGGCGTTCCTGAGTGTGATATTACACATATATGTGATGTCCATATTATATGTATGCTGGGTTCCTGAGTGTGATATTAGACATATATGTGATGTCCATATTATATGTATGCTGGCGTTCCTGAGTGTGATATTACATATATATGTGATGTCCATATTATATGTATGCTGGAGTTCCTGAGTGTGATATTATACATATATGTGATGTCTGTATTATATGTATGCTGGCGTTTCTGAGTGTGATATTACACATATATGTGATATCTGTATTATATGTATGCTGGCATTCCTGAGTGTGATATTACACTTATATGTGATGTCCATATTATATGTATGCTGGAGTTCCTGAGTGTGATATTGCACATATATGTGATGTCCATATTATATATATTCTGGATTTCTGTTACTGGAAATCCAGAATATATATATAAGTGTAATATCACATTCTGGATAAATAATAAAATAATTATTTTATTATATCACCTTTAGATATACAGTTAAAAGATGCTCATATTTGGGTTTTGGTTCTACAGTGTTCCAACACCCATCCCTCCACCAGTACCCATCTCCCATCATCAATGTTCCTACCCTCCCTCCCCCTCCCCCGGCCTGCCTCCATGGCGGGTTCTGTATCTCCTTTCTCTCTTTCTCTCTCTCTCTCTCCTTCTCACTTCCATTTCTTACATATTGTGGATTGTAGTATATTCTAGGACAGATTGGTTCCACTAATTTGATGGACCACGCAGTTGCAAGTGATCGTGCAATTTGGGGGAGAGCCAGATGGCAGCTCTTCCCGTTGTGTCTGAGTCTCTGGATGCTATGGCTGGTTGCCCTGGGGCAGTTCGTGGGCATTGCCACTGGGCCTCCAGGACGAATCAGAGTGGGAAAGGGGGTGGCCCCATCTCCATCTCACGAATGCCTGGTGACTCCTGCCTCTGAGGGTCACCTACCTGGGCTTGAATTTGGCTACTCTGTTAATCTGGTCTTGAGATCAGCATCTCTCCTGGGCAGGCTCTGATGTGCTGTGGCATCTGGACAGTGGAAATGGTGGCTATTGTGATGAGCAAGTCTCATCTGGTTGCTTCTGAGGCCCCACAGAGGTGATGGGCCCACTCCCAAAACCCATCTTTCCGCCTGGGAGCCTCATGGTTAGCTGAGCTAGGGAGAGCCGGATGACAGCTCTCCCGCTGTGTCTGAGTCTCTGCATGCTATGGCCGGTTGCCCAAATAACTCACTTTCACTGTCTGGCAAAATCTCTTCTCCACAGAGCACCTCTACATCCCTCAAAGTCATCACTGATATCCCACAAGAGAGGCAGAGGAATCTCTTGAATCTCTTGCCCCACCTCCAGCTTCTCTATCTCTCTCTCCCTCCCTCCTTCCTTCCCTCCCTCCCTCCCTCCCTCCCTTCCTCCCTCCCTCCCTCCCTCCCTTCCTCCCCGCCCTCTCACACACACATACATACACACACTTCACAGATGGGAGGAGAGGGACTGCATGCCAGCAAGTTGGCTGTGGAGCACTGGGGCGCACTGTCCTCTACTTCACACTTCTTTTTTTTTAATTTAATTTTATTATTTTCCCCCAAATATTATTACACCATTTTAGACATACAATTGAAAGATGCTCATGTAGAGTTTTGGTTCTACAGTGTTCTAACACGCATCCCTCCACCCAAACCCATCTCCCATCACCAATGTCCCCACCTCCCTCCCCTCCCGCACCTCAACTACTTGGCAGATTCTGTATGTCATTTCTCTCCTCTTTATATCTCCTTCCCACCAAACTTTCCTGCTCTTCGTGGAATGCAGTGCATTAAAAGACATTACTGTTTCACTATTTTAGTGGACCCACGTGGCTGCCAGGCCTGGGCTCGAACTGGTTTTGCTCTGTTGATCTGGTCGTGAGGCAGTTTCCCAGCATCCGGACAGCGAAAATGGTGGCTAGTGTGATGGGCAAGTCTCATCCGGCTGCTTCGGGACCCCCCAGAGGCGATGGGCCAACACCCAAAACCCATATGCCCTCCTCGGGATCCCATCATCAGCTGGGCTCAGGCGAGCGGAGTTCCAGCCTCCCCAGCCGCTTGTGAGCCTCTTCATGCTTGGCTGATGGCCCCAGGGCAGCTCCCTGGCCGGGCCACCAGGCTTGACAAAATGGAGAGGGAATGGCGAACCCTGACTCCATCTGACGAATTCCCAGTGATTCCCGCTTCTGGGAGCCGCCTACCTGGGCTCGAACTGGTTTTGCTATGTTGATCTGGTCGTGAGGCAGTTTCCCAGCGTCTGGACAGCGAAAATGGTGGCTAGTGTGATGGGCGAGTTTCATCCGGCTGCTTCCGGGACCCCCAGAGGCGATGGGCCAACACCCAAAACCCATCTGCCCTCCTCCGGGATCCCATCGTCAGCTGGCTACTTCACACTTCTTGCAGCAGTCTAGTGTGAAGGACAGAGAGAGAAGCAGTGGAATATAGGGACTTCAGGGTTGGGCGTTGTTATCTGTTTTTGTTTTAATAGTTATGGCTCTGTGTTCCAGGGATCACTCCTAGTGGTTCTAAGAGTGCTGGAATTGAACTGGGGTCATTAGCGTGCAAGGCAAGCTTCTTCCCCTCTGGACTATCTCTCGGCCCCCTCCCATCCAGTGTCATGTTTTAAAGCCACAAGAACAGGGTTGGACTGTGAGAGGCAGAGCTTTCACACTCTGGGGCAGTGGGATGTACAGCTTAGTCTTCAGCAAGGTGGGGGACAAGAAGCTGTTTCAGGGTCTGCAGTGACCACACCTCTAGGGAGCATTTCTTCTCAAGGTCCTCTCTGTATTCAGTATAGCAGAAAAACAGTTATTTACATTTACAGATTTGGGGGTTGGGGCCACACCCAGCAGTGATCAGGGCTTACTACTGCTCTGCACTCAGAGATCATTCCTGGTAGGCTCGGGACCATATGGGAACCTGAGTCAGCCACCTGAAATACAAGTCTCCTACTCACTGGGCTATTGATCTGGCCCCAAACCTCCAGATTCCTAAAGCTTGCCTAACACACAGCCAGAATTGGATTCTGCCCTGATACCTCCTTGTTCTGTGAGTCCTTTCAGGAGTAATCCTTGAGCATAGCCAGGTGTAGTCCCAAAGGCCAGAAAACAAACAACCAAAGTTTCTATGTTTTAATTTTTTCTGAAATGTTTTTTGAGTTTTAAACATTTTACTTGCTAAATGAAACAACTTGTTTCCCTGGGCCTGGTGACAGGTTTGGCCACACAGAGCAAATTCATTTCTGATTGTTGTTTTCTGGTTGTTTTCTTGTTTTGTTTTGTTTTAGAAACAACAACCTTTTTTGCAGTTCAGAAGCATTTCTATTGTTTCCTCTGATCAGACCTTATTCAGTTCTGTGAAGAGGACGCGTGAACACGGCCATGTATCTAGGAATAAATAATTGAGGAATGCTTTCAAATTTGCTTGTTATGCTGGTAAATATTGCCCAGTTTTTACTTTCAATATTTTTCTAGATCTAAAACAAAATAAAGACAAACTTATACTTGTTGGTTATCAGTACAACTTTTCTGTGACATTCTTTTTTTGGATCAGAATTACTATTGTACTTATCAACTTCTTTAATGGCAGAAAGTTCTAGAAACTCTGGTTTTGAAAATGCACATAGCAGTTCTCTGGTTTCCACTTCTATAAGCGCTCATACACATAACTTTAACTTACTAGCTTGGAAAATATTAATATTTAATTTAATTTGAATCAGAGCCTTTAACAACCGGTTGTGGTTTTTATCATTTCATATTTCTTTATTCATTTATTCATCATTGGTGATTTCCTTGGCATTGCGGCTCAGCAGAGAACACAAACCATATGGAAATCTCTGCTTTTGTGGAATGTTATCTTCTGGCGTGGAGAGGCAGGTGATAAAGAAAGTTGTGCAGTGTGGTAAGATGTGATCAGTGGCATGGAACAGAAGAGTGTGCACTTGTGAATATGAGGGTTAAGGAGGCCTCACGAGGGAGGTGATGTTTGGGCAAGACCTGAAGACAGGGGTGAAGGAGAAGGCTACCTGGACCCCCTGCAGGCAGAGGGTAGAACACAAAGATCTTGAGTTGACATGCTGGATCTTTGCTCTCTTTCTTTAACCCTCCCTCCCTCCCTCCTTCCTTCCTTCCTTCCTTCCTTCCTTCCTTCCTTCCTTCCTTCCTTCCTTCCTTCCTTCCTTCCTTCCTTCCTTCCTTCCTTCTTTCCTTCCTTCCCTCCTTCCTTCCTTCCTTCCTTCCTTCCTTCCTTCTTTCCTTCCTTCCTTCCCTCCTTCCTTCCTTCCCTCCTTCCTTCCTTCCTTCCTTCTTTGTTTCCTTCCTTCCTTCCTTCCTTCCTTCCTTCCTTCCTTCCTTCCTTCCTTCCTTCCCTTCCTTCCTTCCTTCTTTGTTTCCTTCCTTCCTTCCTTCCTTCCTTCCTTCCTTCCTTCCTTCCTTCCTTCCTTCCTTCCTTCCTTCCTTCCTTCCTTCCTTCCTTCCTTCCCTTCCTTCCTTCCTTCCTTCCTTCCTTCCTTCCTTCCTTCCTTCCTTCCTTCCTTTTTGGAACCACACTGGCAATACTCAGAGTTTTCTTTCCAGCTCTACATCAGAAATCACTTCTGAAGGTGCTCAGGGAACCATATGGGGTGCCAGGGATCGTACCTGGGTCTACCATGTGCCAGACAAGCACCCTAACTGCTGTACTTCATCTCCAGCCCCAAGTGCTGGATCTTTAATTTTTTAAGGAAAACAAAATTTTATTCATATGCAAGAGATGTTGGCGAATTTTATTTGTCCTGTAGATATTTCTTTTCTTTTTTTCTGTCTTACCTCATCTCTTTTTTTAAAAATAAGTATTTTATTATAATACCGTGAGATATACAATTACAAAGATGTTCATATTTGGGTTTTGGTCATACAGTGTTCCAGCACCCATCCCTCCACCAGTGCCCATCTCCCACCACCAATGTCCCCGGTTCCCTCCCCTTCCCCAGCCCGCCTCCATGGCAGTTCTTTATTTCTTTCCTTTTCTCTCTATCTCTTTCTATTTTCCTTCCCTTCCAGATTGAGAATTACAGAACATACATTAAAGGGTTGTCATGTGTATTGGATCTTTTCAAAAAGAGCACGCAAGCCTATGGAAGGGATGAGTTCACCTCAGATACTCCAGAACAGTATCTCCCATTAGTGAAGTAGACAAGGTCAGAGATTGAGAATTATTTTGCACTATTGAAGTGCATTGTGCACAGGAGGGAGGTTTAAAGGGACAGGGAACTAATTGAGAGATTCAGCTTAAGTGTGGGGATGGGACTCCTGACTCTCCCGTTTCCCACAGAGAACTAGCTCCTCGCCATTTTCATCTCACCATGCTGATACCTTTGTTATCACGTTCATATGATTGCTTGGGTTGTAGTGAATACGAGTGCCTGAAGTATTAGTAGATTCACTAATCAGCAGATATGTTGAGCGCTGAGCTATGGGGTCAGTGGTAACATGCCCTTTAGGATAGAGCCTGCATTCGAGCAGGGATCCTCTTTCACGAAGATTGCGTATGTGCTGGGAGGGAGCATGGCCCAACTCTATCTGACTTATTTTGTGTGTGTGTGTCTGAAGCTGACTTCGGTGTCTCCATGATTCAGATTTATTTTGAAGTTGGAAAGCCACTGTGTGTACAAACACACACTCACACACACACATGCAGACACAAGAACATATTTCTCTTTGTTTTCAGGGCTTACTCCTGGCACTACGCTCAAAGATCACTCCTGACTGGGCTCAGGAGACCTAGTGTGCCAGGAATTGAACCTGGGTTGGCCGTGAGTGAGGCAAGTGCCCACCCACTGTACCATCTCTCCAGCTTAGCACATATTTCTGACACGAGAACTTTCTCCCTTTGCCATTTCACAAAATGGTTGATGTTTCCTCCTTCACTGTGACCAAGCATTTGAACTGTCAGCCATGAAGCCCTTTTAAATGTGCAGAAAGAAATGAGTTATGGCATAGATAAACACACACTGGAAGCAACAGCCATACAGATCAGTGAATCTCCTGTAATTAATGTTTGTTTTGTTTTTTCCCTTCTCGCTGCTGAGTAAGCATGAGATTAAGGGTTTTAGCCTTATCCAGTACTGCTTAGTTGTTGTTTTCCCCCTAATGCTCTTTGACCAGCAAGCACATAATATCCTCTTGACTTGTTTCAGTATTAAGTTCAACTTTTCCCTTGAACTGTTTATATACCCCCGGGATAGCACAGCACCATTGAGATATGTTGTTGGGGGCCTTCTTAAATGTCTCTTAATATTTGTTTGAAGTTAGCATTTTTAGTATTTACTTCACTGCCAGAATGTATTTATCAAAAAGCATTAGGTGCTGAGATAGCTGTTCGGACTTCATTTTTTAAAAACTTTTTATTATACCATGTGAGATATATAATTAGAAGGGATGTTCATAATTGGGTCTCTGCCATACAGTGTTCCAGCACCCATCCCTCCACCAGGGCCAAATTCCCACCACCCATATCCCAAACACGCCCCCATCACCCGAACCCTGCCTGCCCCTATTGAAGGCACATTTTATTTCTCTCTCTTTATCTCTGTCCCTGTATTTCTCTCTCTCTCTCTCCTTTTTATACTTTGTGGCTTGCCCTACAGATATTAATGATGTATGATGTCTCTATGTGCATATTCAATAGTGAGTTCTAGTGTGACATCATAATTCCTCATTTCCCATAACCTCTCCAGTTTGTTACAACTAGAATTATCATTACAGTGTATAAATGAGAAAGATCCTGGAATGACCTTGTGCTAAAATCCGTTATAATCTAAGATTGTCATGCGGCTGCAGAGCGGCCGTGTGTCAGCACAGCTGTGGATCTGGAGTATCTGTCTTCTGGCTGTTGGCTGTGGTGGCTAGGAGCTCAGGGCCACGCCTACCGACATAGAGTCTGAGGAATGGGTGGAGGGGCCCAAATCCCCACTCCAAGTCCAGCCAATGTGGCCGCCTGCATGCTGAGCAAGCCCTAGGAGCTATGTGGACACGGCCAGGGCTGGCCGAGCCTCTTACCATTTTCCCCCGGAACTCCATGGGCTGCTCCACATGAGGCTGAGCTGCGCAGCTGTGGATCTGGAGTGTCTGTCTTGTTTGAAGTTAGCATTTTTAGTATTTTCTTCATTGCCAGGATATATTTATCAAGAAGCATTAGGTGCTGAGATAGCTGTTCGGGCTTAAGAGCAAATGTGTCCTTGTCCCCTAACCCAGTATGGCAGGATGTAGCCCTCCAGGCCCCTGAGCATCACTGGGTCTGAGCTGCACAGAATCATCAGACCTGCGCAGGTCTTTTAGACCCAAACCTCTGGGATGAGCATTACTTGAACTGGCTTCTGCCGATCCATGCAGCAAAATCACAGTTTTATATTTGTGCATTATTTATCTATTTTTTTCCATGTAAATACTGCTTTCTAGGTTAAACTATATGTGCATTTTAGGGACTGGAGAGGTAGTACAGTGGAGTAGGGCATTTGCCTTGCATGCAGCCTAACCAGGTTTGATCCGTTATACCCCATATGGTTCCCTGAGCCTACAGGAGTGATGCCTGAGCACAGAGCCAGGAATAAGCACAGAACACTGCTGGGTGTGCCCCCCACCCATTTTTAATGTATATTTTTTGATGCTTAGAGGCAAAATTCCCTCTAGAAATGTACCAGTTCACTCTCCACAAAGTTCTGCAAGCATGCTCATTGCTTCCTTTGTATTATCATCATTATAGCTGATTTGATTCTAAAAAAAATTCTTCTATAATCGCTTTGGCTAACAGCTTCTAAGATTGATAAATTTTAGGCTTAGCCATTTCATTCACTCTCTCTCTCTCTATATATATATATACATATATACACACACATATATATACACTTATATATGTATATATAGTAGAATTTTACAAAAAGTTGTAAAAAAGTAAAGTAGAATAGTGCTATCTAGATAGATGATAGATAGATATGTAGATGATAGATAGATAGATGATAGATAGGTAGATCTGATAGATAGATAGATAGATAGATAGATAGATAGATAGATAGATAGATAGATAGATAGATAGATAGATAGATAGATAGATGGATGATAGCCCAATTCTACTTTGCTTTTTTTAACTTTTTTATATTTTTGGTTCACACCTGATGATGCTCAGGGGTTATTCCTAGCTCTTCACTCAGGAATTACTCCTGGTGGTGCTTGGGAGACCATATGGGACGCCGGGGATCAAACCTGGGTCAGCCACATACAAGGCAATGCCCTACCCACTGTACTATTGCTCCACCTCCCCACTCACATGTTTTGTTCTGTTAGAATTCTCATCTTGTTTTATAAAAATTCTTCATGCACTTGGGGCCAGAGCAATAGTCCAGTGAGCGAGGGCATTTGCCTTGCACATGACTTACTGGGGTTTGATCCCTGGCATCCCATATGGTCTCTTGAGCACCGCCAGGAGTAATTCCTGGTGCAGAACCAGAGATAACTACCAAGCATCTCTATGTGTAACCCAAACAGACACACACACACACACACACACACACACACACCATATACACATATTCTTCACATACTTAGGATATCTACTTTCCCCCTTCTATTTGTTATTTAATATTTTATTTCCAGTATTTTTATGATATTAAGTCTTTTTTTTTATATGGATAAATCAAATTCATCCATTTTTTCTTCCTTGATTTGCTTTTAATCACTTAAGGAGGACATTGTGTCATGCATTGTGATAAGATCCTTATAGTCATTGGTTCATTAATTTCACCCCACACACAGTCTGAGTCAGGTGACATCTGTTGTCATCCTATCCTGAAGAAATGGACTCTACAAATGGTCAATAAATGGGAAAGAAAGCCACACAGGTGGACTCAGCGCTGGTTCTCATGATATTTATTTAATTATTTTCTTTTTGAATATTTTTTAGATCTGTCATGTTCTGAAGTAGTTCCTCCCTCTCAAGATTATATAAACATTAACCTGTATTTTCTTTCTGTATACTTATGGTGTAACATTTACCCATTATTTAAACTATTTTATCTCATAATCTCTGAATCTCTTTTGATCTCTTTTGTTCTCTTATTTACAGACCAACAGAATAATCAGTAGCATGTTGTCTTTTATTTGTAACTCCTAAAAAATATTTTAGACATACTTCTGAATTCTTTCTTCAATTAATGCTAGTTTTAGTTGGTGAACATTTGCTAAGAATGTGCAGGATTTTCTGTTAGGTACTGTAGAAAATTTTTTTATTAAAAAAAAAGATAATCTACCTCTCTAGAAATGTATTGCAAAGATATGGAAGAGAAATATAAAAGACTTAAAGGTGTATCACTTGTATCGTTTGTCTTCCCTTCATCGATTTGCTCAAACAGGCACCAGTAACATCTCCATACATACTGTAGGAAGCAGAAGTGTACCCCAGGGGCATCTGCTTGCTCCAGGAACAGGAAAAGCCTCACACCATTCTTTCAGTCATGGGAATGAAATCCATAATTGTTACTGTTTTTTTGCATATCAAATACAACACGGGTAGCTTGCCAGGCTCTGCCGTGTAGGTGGTATACTCTCAGTAGAAGGCTCTCATCTCGAGCATTTACTGATGAAACTTAAAGGGGAAAGATCAGGTTTTCTCTTGGGTGGAGCTCTGAGGAGCTGTGGAGTCTAGATGTTGAAAATGACTGATCTCATGGTGTGGGGGGTTGCTTTGGCTTCTTGATAGGCTTATTGGGATGACGGGTCACAACTAGAACCCTGCCTATAACTGTATACAGTGTATAAATGTGAAAGATCCTGAGAAGGGACCCGAATCTAACATCAGTACTATCTAAGACTGTCACGCAGCCTCGGGGCCGGCGCGCCAATGGAGCTGTGGGTCTGGCATGCTCTCTCTTCTGGGGTAGCTGGCGTGGAGGTAGAAGAAAGGGCAGAGGAGCCCAAATCTCCGCTCCAAGTCTGGCCAGAGTGGCCTCCCCTCCCCCACACCTGTGAGCAAACTCTTGGAGCAATGTTGGACTTGGCCAGGGGCTGGCCCAGCCCCTTACCAACCACCGGAGTCAGCTCCATGGGTTGCTTCCACGTGGGGCTGAGCTGCGCAGCTGTGGGTCTGGAGTGGTTGGGTCTGGATCTCTTAGGGGGTTGCCGGCGGGGCCGTGGGTCTGACATGCTCTCTCTTCCGAGGGTAGCTGGCTTGGAGGTGGAGGAAAGGACCAAGGAGCTCAAATCTCTGCTCCAAGTCTGGCCAGCTTGGCCCCTCCCCACACGTGTGCAAACCCTTGGAGCAATGTTGGACTTAAAGGTGAAATACGGTAATTCTTTATAAAAGAAAGATACGTAAGTAATGAGAAAAGGGATATAGAAAATATTTAAAGTG